>QEAN01000476.1:0-14109 GCA_006535955.1 Synchytrium endobioticum | reverse complement strand
TTATCAGCTGATATTGCAATACTTGGCGAAGCGAACTGAGGCAGCGTACATACCATACAAAAGCACCACAATCTCATCTCTGAAACTGCTTCTAGACACCAGGATGCTTTGCGGACATACGTGTCCCAAAGTCTGGATTGTGTCTCATTATCAATTAGAGCAGTATATTGCAGCAGCTTACGCTCGGAACTGACCACCTGCTGAATCCATCACTTACACTGGTCCCGCTGAGGAACAGGGCGTATCAAATATATGAAGTGCGTTACTTGTATTCCTCTCTTTACTCACCTCCATGGGTATCCGATGCACTTCCTAACTGAGAAAACATTCCAGGCCGTAGCGAGTATATCACACAGGTGAATGGTGCACATCTGCTGCCCGGCTATCCTCCTTCATTACTCTTTCATTACTCAGACTAATTGTCATTCTATTTGATAGTTTGACAGGCCTCAACAAGGAAAAGTCATGCCAGAACAACGTCGATTCAAAGGCTCGCCTACAACGATTACGAGCAATGCTTCCTTTTCTCTGTCTTCTGGTAACGCTACAGACATCGCTTTCCGGGGTCTGGTAGGAAACATTGTGGAGAAGGACGTCATCCACATCCCATCACCGTCGATCAACCATCTGGCTGTCCATGACACTGGATTTCCACTGCCACAACGAAGACCACTTGAGCCGCCAATCCCTAGTAATCTACCATCCTCATCATCCCATGATTGTAGCGGTAGTCACAGTCAACACAAGCTCGCACCAGAGGTAGAGCAGGACATGGCCATGCATCGTGAAAACATGAAAAGGTTAGCTGCCATGTCAGATCAAGAGGTGGCTGACGCTCTAGAAGAGATCCATGTGAAGCTAGATGACTCCTATGTTGATATGTTAAAGAGAAGGGGAGAAGCCAAGTACGCAATGCACGCGGCCGGTGGCGCAGAGAGCAGTCCAGATAATCCGATCGTCACCGGGTCCGACATGTTCATAGCTATCTCTCAAGAATTGGAACCTAGTATACCTGCGGAAAAAATAGAACTGGACAAGCTAGCCTGGACGACGCCTGCCAATGTGACGAGGTCAGCAACAAGTAGTAGCACCAACCCACTAGTATCATCATCCCAACCACCAATGCATACTAGTCGTCATGGTAGAATACGCTTCGATCTGAGGGGCTACATCATTACTGGGGATGTACCCATCCATGAAGGACTGCATCATCATGGTGAGGATGCAACAGAAGCAGGATACACTATTTCCGAACTAGTCCACCTATCCAAATCCACATATCCGGCTCAGCGAATTCTAGCCTTAAATACCATAACAGCAGTCCTTATGAACATTCGTCGCGGTATCGTCTCTGACGTGGACCTCATTAATTCCATATCAAGCATATTACAGGATTTGAAGTTCACAGTGATAGTGCGAACCGCATTAGAAGAACTAAACCAGTCAATTATAGTAGCTGCTTTGGAATGTTTGGTGGTAATGCTTGGATTAGACGAAGAAGAAGACTGCGTGTGGGATTGGTTGATTCTCACCCGCGCAGGATACAGAACATTCCCATTATCTTGGAAGGAGATAGAAACATTCAGTAATAGTATAAGTGGCATTAGGAGTATTAAAGAGAATGAACACTCCGTAGATGCCTTACTTGCCATGAATATCTTTGAAAGATGTCGAGATCTAATTGCTAATAAGATTCCATATGTCATACCACCCATTTTGCATATTCTAGTACGTCTATCGCGCTACTCACCGAATGCCGTGGCAAAGCTGTGCTCAGAATCACATCTACTCGAACAGATACGAGATCAAATAGTAAACATACCATACCCATCGTCCACCCCGACACATTACAAATTACAAAAAATGGCCGTAAAGGTCTTCCGCATTATATCCCAAACCGATAAAGACAGTGCCAGAATGATTATTCGACTTGGTATTATACCCGTAGTGGCGCGATTCATTTCTTTGTCAGATCGAAATACGGATCTTGCTGGACTGTGCAGCTTGCAGAGTGAAGTATTCACTCTGTTTGGCATACTATGGACATACGATTTAGGGGGTTTCATCTTCGACGAATATAGAGAGTATCTTCATAGTCGTTTCGTCGACTCCCTTGGCAGCATACGGCCTACCGCGACACTGTCAAGCATTCGACGTTCAGTAGCCCTTCAACGAATGATGCGTCCGTTACCTGCTGTGTTTGCTCATCACCTGAGCGTAGGCACTCCAGATGATGCTTTAATGGAATATGTACACCGATGTTTGGTCGGCCTACCTGCATTGCAATCCGTGATTATTAGTAGATTCACTAATATAGACGAAAAGATAAAGCTATCTCTGATTATGTTACGATCAGCTATGTCAGACTTCATAATCGCGTATCTAGAAAAGCTACCCACAGTGAGTCGATGGAAATTTCTGAAATTATGGAATGATACTGTAGGTGAAGGTGAACAATGGTGGGACGCGTCGGATGTCGACAAGGCTTGCGAACTTGCCAATTCGTGTAAAATTAGTTCCGATACCAGATGTCGTCAGGTGCCATGGGGTCTGGGCCTACTATCTGTCTCGGATATATTGACTGCAAACGAATTGATCAAGTCCACCATTTATTACAACGATGCTGCATCCATGCTGGATCTCTCCCATGTATTAGTGACTCTGTACCCTGCGAATATTGATGTTAGCATCCCGAATGCTTTAAGTATAAGGCCATTATATAGAACAGTAGATTACATGGGTATTTTCTCACAGGGCATTGTAAAAGCCTGTCACTCATCACTCAAAGCTGGTAGTGATGGAGCTGTATATAACGCCATCCAATTAGTCTCTCGTGCAATACCAGGGGACGAGTTTCTAGTATCAACAGCGCTAAATATACTGTCACCTCATATACCTGACACCATAACCAGAATATACCGTTCTCGACTACTTGATGATACAAATATCTGGGGATCGCAGTCTTTGTATGGTCGTATGTCTTCCGGTCTGTCATCACTGTGCTTTGCTAGTAACAGTAAATTACCTGCACCAGCATCATGGATTTTTGAGCCATTGACTACGATAGAGCGGGAGGATATGGCTGATGAAGATTTCTTTGAAGTAGTTATAGGAGTGTTAGATCTGGTCAAACGGGTCTATACTATGTTAGATCCATATGCGGGTATAAGAGGCACGTTGGACGTATTCATGGTTGAAGATTCAGAAGGTCATTTAGCCACGCTGTATCCTCCCATCAAAGAATCAATGGAAGACGTCATTTATAAAATCTTCACACCCGAGAATATCAACAGCGTAGCATCTCAGTCTATGTTCTACGATTATTACCAGTCACTAGTAGGACAGTATGGTGCTAGTGGAATCACAGATGAGTTATTCACGAAATGTATCGTAATTCCATTATCTATGCTATTTCCATCATCGTATCGCGTACTCTTTTGGTCTGAGTTGTTTGACCTCGTAAACAGGATCCATCTCGACCATTCTAGTCAGAGTATTATAGGTCCCATAGAGTCATATTTGACGCCCCCGGAAGCTGACATAAATGTGTTGTCACTCTACGTACGAGCTTTAGTCGAGAAAGGGCTAAACGGAGAAGAAACTCCGTTCTTGTTTAATATTGCATCGCACCATGTCGGTACTTTTCTCCAGAGTCAAATAGACGTGGTGGGCATGAGCAGCGAAGAAGTGACGAGGTTGAAAAGGGGTTGGGCAAGAGCTCTGTCTAGTGTTTCTGATAGGGGACGTAAGAATGTTGACATGGGAGGGTACATTGATTGTATATGACATGTCTCGTATTCTCTCATAATGGGTTTGGCGCGCATACACCAAAAGCGACTGTATGTGTAATATTACCCGTAATATCATCAAATGAAGCACCGCCCGATAGATACATGGCCGTCGTTTTCTTCGTGACTTTCGGCGCATTACATTTTATATTCAATGCCTCGTGCGGAATACATATGGTGTGTAGATATAAGCGTGTGTGTTGGTATAAACCTACGAACTTCCCCTTACTCTACGAACCAGTTCACAACATTGTCTTTGAGCTGGTTGTAGAGAAGGAGAAGCTGACATATTGTGTTGATCAGGCATAATGTATGGCACATACCTGATACGTCCATATATGGTATGAAGAGCGATTGATGGATTGATGGATTGATGGATGTGAAAACATCGATGCGGCGGAGAGGGCGATTTCCGAGACCCCGTACTCTGCCGAGTCTGCGCTTCCAGCGACTTATCAGGGAAAACTGCCTGAGCTTTACATTTCGCCAGACTGGTTGACTCTATCGCATCGTCAACCAGTCCTCGATCCGAGGTGGTGATGCAGTAGCGAGTATGAGCTCCGTAGTACGATTCACGCCATTGTCTGGTGCGCATAGCGACGCACCATTGTGTTATTTGCTGGAAATCGAAGAAGCTCGTATCTTGCTGGATTGCGGATGGACTGAAACATTCGATGTCGACGAACTGCATTCATTGCAACGGCAAGTATCTCGACAACGACGTACCATCCTCGCATGCCATTCGCTCTCTTCAAGCGCCATCTCTTCAACGGATTCTACGCATCACTAACCAAGGATCACACCACATTAAAAGTACAGATATTTGAAGCATATTGATGCCATCCTGCTCAGTCATGGAGACCTGGATCACCTAGGTGCACTTCCATACCTGGTTACGAAGCTCGGATTGTCGTGTCCTGTATATGGAACTCTGCCTGTGTATGAAATGGGAAAACGAACTCTGCTCGACGCCCTGTCTTCACGAACGGATGCTGAAGACTTTACTCTTTTCACAGAACAAGATGTCATTGTCTCCTTTGATAAAATGGTGCAGCTGAGGTTTATGCAGACGGAGACTCTGAAAGGTATTTCCCGAAACTTGGTTTCTTTCTCGCCAGCGTCCATAACGATTCACGGGAAATGAGCGACTATAGGAAGGGCAACAGGAATACAAATAACACCATATCCTGCTGGCCATACGGTGGGTGGCGCAATTTGGAAGATAAAAGAAGACACCAATGATATCCTGTACGCTGTGGACTACAATCACCTCAAAGAAAGGTGAATAATTCGTCTCTTTCCGCACCGTTCTAGCATTTCAATAATTCTAATATATCTTTATGTACACAGACATCTGGATCCGACAGTTCTGCATCAGAATCCGCCTATAGATGCTTTCAATAGACCATCGGTCCTCATCACAGATGCATATAACGCAATCAATAATCCTCCCTCACGAAAGAACCGAGAGACCACATTGTTCGACGCACTTGCAACTGCTATGCAAAATGATGCATCGGTATTAATACCTATAGATACGTCAACCCGAGTATTAGAAATAGCTTACATGTTGGAATCATATTGGAGGAGCAAGAATCTTACAACGCCACTATTCCTACTCACCCATCAGGCTTCGAGAACTATTGCTACTGCGAAAGTATTGCTTGAATGGATGGGCGAGTCTATTGAGAGGGAGTTCTCCGGTAGTCGGGATAACCCTTTTGAGTTCAAGTAAGGACCTGTTTCGATAAAGCGACCATTCTCTCGCTGATGATATCTCATCCTAGAAAAGTACAACTAGCTCATAGTTTGAAGGAATTAGACAAAACGGGCAATGCTGGAAAAGTCGTGTTAGCATCCATGCCAGGAATGGAACATGGGTTTTCGCGAGATCTGTTTATCGAATGGTCAAGCATGTCCAAAAATCTAATAATATTAACAGATCGAGGGAATCCCAATTCCATGACCCGCAAACTGTACAAGCAATGGCAAGAAGCGGCAGACACAGACTCTTCATATGTTCGAGTTTTGAGTATGGATTTGTCATTGAATATATCCAAGAAAGTACCACTAGAAGGAGATGAATTAGCTCAATATCGGGAAAAGGAAGCACGAGAGAAAGAGAACGAGAATGCCAGATTATTACAGGCCCGTGCATTACGTGGATTGGACGATGATTCTGAATCCGATGATGAATCATTAGACTTGAACGTCACCACAACTCAACCATTGGGCAGGACTAGTAGTATCGCAGAACTTCCGAAACATAGAAACAGTTTAGCCCCACGAGATGCCTTCACCGATTCAACGAATCTGCTATTACATAATCAATATGATGCATACGTGAGAGATGCACATCGTGTCGGTGGGTTCTTCAAGCAGTCACAGTCATTTAGGATGTTTCCTGTGCATGAGTCAAGGAAACGAGTGGATGAGTATGGGGAACAGATTGATATTGCCATATTTGCGAAAGCAGAGTTACCGTATGCTGCTATACAAGCAGCTGAAGAAGCTGCTAGCAAAGCTGCCGTATGTATCTGATTGTGTTGGGCCTATATACATGCTGAATTGTGTTTCTAGGCGCACTGTGGTCGTGCTGACTCGACTCTCTCGGATAGATGGCAGCTCAGGAGGAAGCCAAGCCAAAGGAAGAAATCATACCAACCAAGGTGGTGGAAGAAACGCTAGATTTCGTTATGAAGTGCAATATCTTGTTTGTAGACTTTGAAGGTCGTGCAGATGGTAGATCCGTGAGAAATATCATTCCGCAGCTTCAGGCTCGTAAAGTTGTGAGTGACGCCAAGGCTTTTGTGATGCTTGATGTAGAATACGATGAACGAGAGTTCCACGATAGATCTTAATTCATGGAAGTGAAGAAGCCACTGCCAGCTTATTACAAAGTTTTTCAGAGAACAGCCAAGTTACAGATGATATATACGCTCCCGTCGTTGGTGAAGTTGTGAATGCTTCTTCTAGTACTAACATCTACAGAGTACGGCCACCTACTTGAAGTCTTTCTGGAAAGCTGGAGGCCGACGTCTAAAACTAATTCAATCATGAATATAGGTGAGACTGACTGATACACTAGTATCAAGCCTGAACATCAGACCGCTAGACGATTATGCCTTGGCGTATGTTACTGGCATAGTCCGCCGACCAGAATCTACCACAGCAACACTGTTATCATCTGAAGATGAACTCAAGCCCGACACGAATGGCATGGAAGTAGATTCCGAGCAACCAGGCAACATTGTGACTTCATCATCGGCACCACTCCCAAGCACCGAGGAGACATTGTCGACCGAAACCCCAGTTCTAGATATAATATTGGCGTCCGAACGTCCTTCACATCATCCAGTGGTTGTAGGAGAAGTGAAGCTGACAGAGTTTCGAAGAATATTGGAAAATGACGGCATGCAAGCGGATTTCAATTCTGGTGTACTGATTGTGAATAGGAAGGTTGCAGTTAAGAGGGAGAGGGAAAAGAGGGAGATCGTGCTTGATGGATGGGTTGGTGAGGATTATTATCGAGTCAGGAAGAGGTTGTATGAGCAGCATGCCGTTATATAGAACATGTGTAGAGCGCTTAGAGATAAGACGTGATGCATCGTATGAAGGTGGGAGTGCGTGTTAATTATGATTCCGGGGTGCAGAGTTTGCTTGGTCATTGCCAGTCTTTTCGAACTGCGTCTAGATTGTCCATATTCGTCGGTGATGCTGTTGGCATTTCAATCCGCCACTACTGTAGTGGCGTGGCGTGGTGGTATCATTCACTCAGTAGATCCAAACTCTAGCGATACAAGATTTTCACTGGCTTCACCACCAAAATTATGCTGTTTGCAGATGGACCCGACACGTTGTCAGGAGGTCGGTTCGATTCATATTGCCGGACTTTGTGATTTTCTCACCATGTCACTCGCGGCTGCTTCACAGGCTACTTCAGTTCGAACCACGGCAGCGACCTGCACTACCGTACGCTACACTATCGCGAGTTGGTGCCAAGCAGGGAAGAATGGAAGTTCGACGACGCAAAATCCCTAATGGTATTGGGGGAGGCACAAATCTGTCACCGTCCATAGCTAGAGATATCATATTCGAAGAGGAACAGGTATCGTCCCAGTATCGCATGGGTTTGTGATTAATGCGTTTTTGCTGACATTCTCGTTACATAGAGTGCACATTTGTACAATGTCGACGCTGTGGACTCCCTAGATCTCCCTATCGCCGGAGGACTCGTGATTATCGCTGCCATTGTCAGACTGGTGAGAGACAGCCGCCTACATTCGAACGACATCGAGATGTGCACCACAAAGTATTTTCTGACCAATTGCTACTAACCATCTCGCAGTTCCAAATATCTCAACCGCCCAGTGTCGTGTTTGACGAAGTACATTTCGGTACGTGATGGCGGCAGCATCGTGTTTCAAACATCGTGGTGGAAAATGAAATTCTCCCTAATTAGGTGGTTTCGCTGGCAAGTATATCAAGGGAACCTTCTTCATGGGTGGGTAACATGCAATCCGCGACCTTATCTCACAATGACTCACCTCGCACGTCATACTAGATGTTCACCCTCCGGTATGAACTGTGTGCAGACTCCTATTTTGGACACTCAAAACGCCTCACTGATATGGAACGTCAACCCTGGCAGCTGGGAAAGCTGTTAATTGCCTCTGCTGGGGTATTGGCTGGCTTCGATGGAAACTTCTCATTTAAGGTATTACTGGTCGACTCCTTGATAAGAGCCAGTCAAACTTTTCAACCAACACGTAGGACATCGGAATGGACTATATAGAGCCACGGGTACCATATGTGGCAATGAGACTAGTGCCAGCAATATGTGGTATCTTGACTGTGCCAGTCGCCTACATGACCATGAGGAATATGAACTTTAGTATCCCTGGATCGTTGCTGGCTGCGCTATTTCTGGTATTCGAAAACGGATTCACCTGCCTTTCTAGACACATCCTGCTGGATTCTATATTGATCTTCTTTGTTGCACTGACCTGTATGATGTGGACAGATTTTTTATCTCAGCAAAGGTAGTCGGTGCATTTTTTGTGGGCGTAGCAAGGCATCGTGAAACTGAATTTTCTCAATAGGGCGTTTACATTCAATTGGTGGTATCCACTAACACTTACTGGTGCGTCCCCGGTTGTTTTTGAAGCATTGATATGATGTAGGATTGAAACATTGTCGCCACAGGGGTTTCACTGGGGATGGCGTTAAGGTTAGCGCGAATCAAACTATCCGAATCCAATTTGCGCACTTACATGTTGAAAACAAAATCCTGGCGACAGCGTAAAATGGGTCGGTACGTGATAGTCATAGTGCCTATACCTCATTGTCGGGAAGATTGACTCTGCTTTCCGTAAACCAGGTCTATTTGTTGTAGGATTGATAGGAATATCTACAATACACAATCTGTGGGAGATACTGGGTGATTTGAGAGTTACTCCGGTACGTGAAGAACCAGAGTGGTTTCGTCTTGAGTCCTCCCTTACTCACTAATTTGAGCTGTAGTGGATGTTTATTCAGCATTTCATGGCAAGAGCATTATGTCTGATCGTTGTTCCAAGCATTGTCTATGCGGCATTATTTGCTGTGCACTTCCTGGCACTGCCAAATACTGGATCCGGGGCTGGATTCATGAGTCCAGAATTTCAGTCAACTTTACGTGGGAATGAGATCAAAGATTGCTACGCTGGTAAGTTTGCCCGGTTTGATACGACTGTTTGGCTTCTGATCTCTGTCTGTTTCCCTTTGTATTAGATGTGGCATATGGCGCCAAGGTTTATATTCGACATGAAGCTACCAACGGTGGATGGCTTCATTCGCACAAACATGTAAATAATGCATCGTCGATCGTTTATGTGGCTTTCGCGGCCATATACTGACCTCTAGGTCAAAACGCACAGTATTATCCCACTGGATCCAAACAACAACAAATTACATTATACCCATTTCGAGATGATAACAGTTGGTTCCTACTCAAAAAACCACTGGTTGTCAAAAATGGAACGCTACATGAAGATCCCATTAGTGGATTCCAGCAATTGAAGAATGGGGATACCGTTAGATTGGGTACGCTATGGCGTCTTCAACTATTTTTGTACCCCTCTTAAGGCGCAGGATTGAAGTTAAAATCATCTAGAACATATCATGACCCATAAGAGTCTGCATAGTCACGACCACCGAGCACCGGTTACAGAGAATGAAGACCATAATGAAGTGTCTGGGTATGGTACTGAAGGTGAGGACGTCGTTGTACAAGATGAGCTACAGTATGTCGCAGTTGTTCTCGGCAATGACCTAGATGCCTCAAAAGGGTTTCTTGGTGACACCAACGACCACTGGCGATTTGAAGTGGCTAACCAGAAAGCCGACGATGGTGGGATACGTGCCATTGAGACAAAGTTTCGCCTTGCGCATGTTAATAGTGGGTGCAAATTGTTTTCCCATGCTGTAAAATTACCTGAATGGGGTATGTCGACATTGGTGACAACTAGGCGAGATTTACTATTGACGAGATCATCGAGTATAGGTTTTGGGCAGCAGGAAGTAACTTGTGCTAAAAAGGGACGACCTGACTTACTTGAGTGTGTATACCTCGTTATTTGTGGGGGTTCCCTTCATCCATTGCGAACAACTTGTGCATTGTAGATGGAGAATCGAAGCAAATGAACACCCGGAAATACCGGCTAATGCCCGATTGGTAAATTACAAGAAACCTGGGTTCTTTAGGAAGTTCATCGAGGTGTGTGTTTTCACAGAACGACCCACCGCGATCATCGGATGGCAGACTTACATTTTTACGATTGTAGATTCACAAGGTGATGTGGGACGTCAATGAGGGTCTAACCGGAAGTCATCCATATGATTCTCGTGCTGGTGAGTAACGTCCTTTGTTGGACGCAAGACTAAACGAGACATCAGAGATACTTGTTATCAAAGTTTCACGTACTCAATGATCTCGTGCAACCCTGAATTAGCGTCGTGGCCCTATATGGGACGTGGTATCTCTTATTGGAGCTCCAGAGAAGGTGCATCCAAGCAAATATTCCTGATTGGTAATCCATTCGTATGGTGGGCTGCATCGTTATCTACTATGCTGTCTCTGGCATTTTTTCTTGTATTGGCTGTGCTTAGGAAGAGGCAGATTTTTGTCTTATCTAATAGCAAGTACTCGATTGAGTTTGTTGAATTTCCGCGCCGGAGTCTGCATGATATCGCCACTATGTATGTAAATCTTTGAAAAGCTAACAGCCAACTTCATTTAGATGGATGGAGGCGGCTCTCTCATGTTGTCTTCTTATATTTCGGCTGGGTGTTGCATTACGTTCCATTTTTTTTACCAAAACGACAGGCAAGCCGAAACACTTGG
The DNA here is from genome assembly GCA_006535955.1 of Synchytrium endobioticum. Lineage (NCBI taxonomy): Eukaryota > Fungi > Chytridiomycota > Chytridiomycetes > Synchytriales > Synchytriaceae > Synchytrium > Synchytrium endobioticum. Next base: position 2,937 of record QEAN01000476.1, on the reverse strand, counting down.
AGTCGAAAGCTGCGCGCATATGAATTGCAGCAATTTGTCTGTCCAGCGAGCACATTACTCACCAAATTACAATCTACAGCTCTTCCTGCACCATTACTTCCCAGCCTTGTATTTTTCCATTCTCTTACTGGCAGCCTGTTTCGACCTGCTAGCATCCAAGTCACCACGTAGTCTGAAGTATCTAGCGGTACTCATACTCACGTGTATATCGTCGTACGTCTACATACGGTATGCGCCAATGACATACGGGTTACATATGGATCCCAACCACTGCGAATCCCTCAAAATTAAACTGCCTGGTCTACGTTGGAATTGGGAATGTTACCAGCACGGTTTCGCCTTGGCTGGTGATGACGAACCTTCTGCCACGGCCGAGCTGGAAGGTGGTGCGGAATATGGTGAACCGGATGAGTATGTGCAGGTTGATGATGAGTGAGGAATAGAAGCGACAGTGATGACGTGATACATAAAGTAAAGAACGAAATTTATTTGTTTAGTCAGTTGTCTTGTTGTCGTCAATGTGAATAGAACTGTTGCATGTGTCATGTAGGCAATGGACGCGTGTGTTGTGGGTGTAGGTGTCAACAAATTTGCCTTGTACAGCATCATATACAATAATAGACGCTGACAAGATCATATACAGAGGCTCTGTATGCAAGGAAATCCGAAGGCAGGTGTCTACACTCACCAAGGCCACTCTACACGCGTTTTGATTGCACGAGAGAGGAGGTACATGCAGAACAACAGTAATAGAATAGCCAATAGAAATAGTGATAAAATAGAGACATTAAATCCCCCTCATCTCACGTGAAAGTAGCAGTTTTTCGGAGCTGACCCGTCTTGTATGCTATATAATCCCAGTGTCCCCGCCTTCCTTTCTCCTCGCCTTTTTACGTGCATCTTGTATAAGAGACTAAAAAGCGAACTTAGCGATGCTAGCAATGTCGGAGACAGTAACCTCTCTCACGCGATCTGAGATGGCCAGGGCACCCAGGCCACGTTGGGTGAGGCGGGATGGTCGTCTCGTCAGAATCGACGATGCGGAGGAAACTCACATCGTCGAGGAAAGAGAGCGACGTCCTGCCATGCGCATGGATGCTCTTGGACACCAAGTACGTATTGATCGTGTTGAAATGTGTCTTCTTCATCTCTTGGACCTTGATTGCGGACATGTGGTGGACAGGCCCGCTTTGCATAAATGCGGAGATAACGCACGATTTTATCTATTGTTTTACTAATATACATACTCCATCACTTTTCCGAACATCTAGGGGGCCGTCCAAGCTGGTGATGCAGCCGGATCTCGGCCTCGACGTGGTCCAAGAGCGCGTTGCGTCCAAACCACACTCACACGCGACACATCACAGAATAGGTCAAGTCCTGCCACCAGAAGGCAGAAGAAGCGGCCTGCCACCAGAAAGAGGACCACCCAGAGACCGGCTGCACGTCAGCCAACCGCACCCACACCACAACCACCATCACCATCACCGCCACCACCTCCTACACCACCACGACCACCGAGAACACCCAGAGAATATGCACCCCCCGCATTCATCGTCCCGGATCCAATTGACTTGGATTTCCCATACCCAGACGATGACGAGGCTGCGGGTGATGTCCACGCCCAGCCCGATATGGACGCCTACAGGCGGCTCCCCATTGGTCTGCGCCAGGAAAGCACGCTCTTTGTCGAGCGCCTGGCGGCAGGACTAGGCCCACGTGCTTCAACGGAGGCCAGGCGGTTGATGGCATCTATCACAGATAGATGTCTGATACGCGCGCCGCCACAGAGTCCCGACGAGCTCGCCAACATCGTCGTAGGCGCAACAGCGGTCGCGCTGCCCTACGACGATAGCTCAGTCGAGGTGTTCCCGCTTCTTGCCGAAATCACGGGATTCGGCAGAGCTCGAATAGTTAGACTGCAAATGGCAGTCTTGAGAGCCATCGACTATAGAGTGTGAGTACAAACACCTATAGCAGGGGAGGGGCGTTACAAGTTTACAACATCTATAGTTTAGATCAGGCAACAATGTGGGGAATAGATAGGGCACAGGGGTAAAATATCAGAATAGGTCGTACGGGTAACAGCGATAAACGGAAATACAATAGTAATCATAGTAGTCTTTATAGGTACAGGTACCAAAATACGAGTAGGACAATGTGGTGATGTGGGTTGAATCATGAGGTCTCTGAAAACGGTCTCTGTAAGTGGTGCCATTCATTGTCGGTTTGAGATACTCCAAGCTTACCTAGAGTTACACGATTACAGACTGGTGCTCCGCAGGGGGGGGGGGGGGCTATGTATATTAGTACTTTGCATATGTATTTTTTGTATGTACATTATCAAATCACAAATCTCACTATATTGCATTATATGCTGCAAAGTTATTCGTCAAGTTGCAGAATAAGTCTGATCTAAAGTGTATATTTCATCTCACAATCCAACTTTACTCTCGTTGAGTGTGAATTCCAACCGACCCCCACATCGAGGCCACGACACAAGAATTGAACAATGTAACACGTAGAATGATGATGCCGGAAGGCACATCCCATGGGAGCTATCTGACAGGGCTCGAAAGTCGGCATTCGACTCGATGACGGTTCCGAGTTGAAACCCCAGCAGGACTCGTTGTGAAGCAATCGAATCTGTAACATATAAACATCCAGCAATATAATTCCATCACGTCCGTCTGGTTAAACCCACTCAGTCCAAACTTCAATTGCATCCGCGAATTATTGCAACACGTGCATGTAGAGAAGATATGGGATAGGACACATTAGCATAGACAATCAGAAGTAATAGTATTTGTTATATTTGTAACAACACCTCAATGTGTTGTACCTTTAGACATATCGCCTCAGTGCGATATGGAGCCACAGTCCCTCCAGATACTCACATAGTATCTAACTACTTGCTCAAGTGTAGTTCCACCCTTG
>QEAN01000475.1:0-14136 GCA_006535955.1 Synchytrium endobioticum | reverse complement strand
CGCGGAAAACTTGCCGCTTGTGATGACTGGTATTCTCAGAGTAATCGCCTCAATCAGACCCGTGTACAGCAGGGTGCTTGACAAGTTACGAGATAGTTTTTGTGATTCTATGGGTAGCAAACCCATCAATTTAAGTAACCTGGATTTGATGTTCGGGTGTCGAATTCTGCATCAAGTTGATGCTTTGGCGGCCGTTATTGAACCAATGAACCAACCTGAATTTTGTCGAATGATTTTGGATGCCGTTGCTGGTATATGGGAACAGACTAAAGATACGATGCTCCTGAAAGGTCTAGAAGGATGGCTGGAGTTGGCGTTATGTGACGATCTTGCTTTACGTTCTTACTGTGAACGCTTTCTAGTATGTGATTTTTCTTATTTCCAGCAACATGGTCAGAGGCTCAAAAATTCAGTCCATGTATGCTGTCCTTCAGATCTCAAACCATCCATATATAGGGGCTACGACCTAGTGGTTTGGATTCTGGAGCGTTCCGTACAAAATTCACCTCGTGTGTCTATACACACATGGCGAGGAATTGGGCCAAATATAACACAATTTTGTCCGATCTATCGGATAACGTTGTTCTGCCATCTCTTCTTGTGGCGTTTCTCAAGTATGTGATCGCCAAGAAGGACCAGCTGGATCAGCTGGAAAGTGTAAGTACGGTAGCCGCAGAGGTCAACAATAAATGACGTCGTTCCGTCAACTGCTAGATATGTATCCATACAGAGGTTTTTAAAGTCATCTTGTCCGTACCTGATAGCAATGATTCTGCGGAGTGCCGGAAAATAATGGAAGATCTCGTCACAATACATGTGGCTCTACAAAACCAACCTGGCGAAAAACATAGGAAGTCAACTATACTGCCTAGTCTCAAGACAAAAATCGCGGATATGCTTCTGGAATTTGGATTCAACGAGAGAACTGCATATGCGTCGGGATTGATCGGATCATTGCTATTGTTGACAGAAGACATTACGGAGGTACGAAATTTTGTCTCTGAATGGGTATGGTGCTGGTTCGGAACTTAGAAATATACGCGCGCAGATTGATGGTGTATTAAAGAAATGGATATACAGAAAACCACCCCCCGCTACTGATCGAAAAGAATTTCGGTTACTCCACCAAATATCTGAGAACTGGCTGGATGCCCTTCAGGGCACTGCTCACCCGGTTTTCATGAAAGCATTATGGTTTTTGCTGGGCTACTCATACGACACGAATGCTTGGGTGGAGAATCACTCTTTTGCAGGGCGTGTAATGGAGGTTATGACCACCATAGCTAGAGAGTCTCAACGTTGTAAAATCGTAGTCCTAGCGGATCACCTTTTTGAAGCCTTGGCGGAAACATTTGACAATGATAGTAAGACCGTACCCGCAGCACGGAAGAAGAGGGATAAAAATGATGTAATAATCAAGAATGCCATTCGTCAATACCTCCTTCCTTTATTACAGACAGCCTCGGACGATGTTGTCCGAGACATATATGCCAAACATATCAACGTCATTCTTCGTTTTCTTGACGAACAAGAGGAATCACATCCCAGCAACGAAGCAAAACGACTAACAAGGGCGACATGTTGCTTCAATTTGCTGCAAGTATGCTTTGAGAGAGTGGAAGCTAAAGATATCAATGGGGAAGGCGGTGCAATAGTTGCCGCAATACCGAACGGAGGTGGTACATACTTTACAAGGACTTTATTTCCCAAAGGCCAGAGCGCTCGAAGCTTTATGGGTCGACCGAATAGAACTGATGGCGAAAGACTGGACATGCTGCGCTTGGAATACCGACAAGCTGCACATGCTTGGATATTGGCGTATTTTGTCAAAACACAGTCGAAAGCTCGAGTGTACACGACTCATTTGCTTAACTCGTCGAACGATAAAGCGTTCAAATGGGAGTACATCATCGACACTGAGGCAAGTACGATAGGTACTTGAGTAATCTTGAATCGAAATTATATCGTTTACGATATTAACTAGTCAGCCCATCACAGCGTAAATATCACTTTAAAACCTCCCTTGATGCCCCGTTTGTTCGAAAAACAATAGCCGATCTGTCTTCGGCAAAATTTCAAGGCGAACGGAGTCAAGCCAAGTACATGAGTACCCAATTGTATGTTAATGGTGTTTCTGTGCCTAACGGATTACGATGAACCTGGTATATAACCGTAGCTTACGTAATTCAAGTTTGGCGGTATCGCAGCCTAGCAAGCCTTCAGTAAAGTCTTCACGCGCGGCTTCACAAGTGGCGTCGCAAGTATTCAAGCTCAGTAATCAACGATTGTCGTCCCAGGTAGAGCCTCAAGCGGCGCCTTCTCAGGCTGGGCTTGAAACGTACGACGAATTCAACCAACATCTCTGTATGCGAGGATATATTGCTGCGATTCACAAACTTGCTGGGAAGGAGCTAAAGTCGGATACGTCAGACTACAGCGACGAGCACCAAATGCCAGGATGGATGTCGCAGTTATATGAAGTAATGGTTGGCGAAAGTGTCCATTTGAATGTCAGGCTTTTCATTGCCAAGCTTGTAATGAGTTCGCGTAGTATCTTTGGGCTCTACGCTAAATCATGGTGGATCCCTATTGTGGGACTCATCAATCAATCAAACGACTATGGAACTGGTATGAACTATTATGTTCAAGTGAGCAATTGAGCCCGGCATTGTGTGAACATGGGTCCCTCTTACCTTGTCAATCTCTAGGATCTGTGTTTGACTTTGTTGGGCTGGAGTTTTGGGAGGGATGAGGCTCCGAATTATGGAAGTATGGAGGAAAAGCTTGCTGAGATACGAAAGGCTTGGGGTGTTTCGGCATCTGATAAGATAAATAAGTTGATGGTGTGTGAGGATGTTTCGGAGCTTCATGATGTCTGCCTGATACAACTACCCACATATCAGGAAACACTGGTGTGTCTGACTCCCGATGCAGCTTTACCTTTCATGAGAAACACTGTGAAAATTGTTGAAATGTTCTCTAGTCTGTTCCTTGGCTTTTACGATCTGCCTATGGTATGCCAACATGCTGACACGCTTGCCTTGCTAGTCTTGGCTGAAGTTACCGAGAATTAATCCATTAGACGGGTACGACGAGGCTCTTGAAGGCGGAAGACATGAACGCGCAGTTGGCTGGAGTCTTTTTGCTCTGTGCATTTGCGATCAACTGCCCAGAAATCGTGTTCTCCCATGATCAATTCCAGGAAACCTATGAAGCCCTTATCAACGTCACGATACAACGGAAGCGGACAAACTCATATATTAATCTTCTCATGGCTGTTGCAGAATGTGTCGGCAAACTTCTAGAGTTATGTAATGCACTTCAACAACGGGGCGATGACAATGAACAGGTCTATGAAACCATACTAGGGACATCGAGAGCCAAAATAGTGGCACTAAAAAATATGCAAAAACACGAAACCGACGCCGTATACTTCCTCTACGGTGCAACCAAGAGTTATCCAGCTATTTTTGATCAAAAAGATGTTTTCTGGATTTTATCAAGAAAGCAATTTGACAGCTGGCATCCTGATGTTCGCGCCAAAGCACTAGAGGCCTTGGTATCCTATGCGAATGAAATTCCCAACATGTTTACTGAATTGAAAGCATTCGACATTTTGAACATCTTGAGTCGTCGAGATGATGAGTGTCAATTATGGGCGCTCAATCTTATTATGGCCATTGCTGATCAGCTCACAAACGCAGCAGATGTGTGTTATTTTCTAGATGTAGTTGTAGTCGTCTTTCCAAATCACCAGAGTGAACGATGTCGCCATGCCTACTATTCTTTGCTCCTCAGGCTCCACGCTAGATTTTTTGGAATTGTTGGATCTGCTTTGGTTCGTGGTATAGCAGATCCTGATGAAGTGGTGCGGAAGATGATTGTCAACTATTTTGACCAAAAATTGCCCAAGGACACGATAGCAGTCCGCCTAAATGCTGTTTATGAGTAGGTTGTCTTGGCGTTTAGTACTTTATACACAGTTCTGCTACCATAGCTCCATCACCTTAGACAATATTCACCTAATGTTGAAGACGTCTTTCTGAGCTTTGCTTCGAGTCTACTGTTGCTGCCAACAAGGATTACACCAGATTGGGAAAGCAAGATTTTCACTGAAGGTTTAGACGGTGCTGAGTTTCATGGGAATGTCCGTACTATTGATACACAATGGACGAGTACGATCATGAGGCCATTGTTTACCATGCCGCCAGAGCAGCATGAAGTAAGTGTAGGATCGTTCCGTGCTATACAGTACTCCCAGACCGTAGCCAATTTGGTCATGTTCATTAATGCTTAAACACTTAAAGATAGTTACAGATCAAGAACCAGCAACCGATCCCGCTAGCCAAACTTTGGCCACTCCGTCAAGATCTGTCAACCTAGCATCTCTTTCCAATAGTCCCATTGGGCAAGCAACTCAATCAGTATCAACTGACCCTTTGTCTTCTCTACGGCGAAGGTCTGTCAAGCCATCCCAGACTGGCAGTATTGATGCTCTTCTTGCAAGTCGTAAAAATAAGTATCAGGAGAACTTCCGTCGCGAACAGAGAGAAGCTCGACGAAAACAGGTCACACTTCTTCGCTCATATCGCGTCGGTGACTTACCCGATATAGAGATTAAAGTGCAGGAAATTATAAATCCACTGATAGCACTTGCTCAACGTGATGCCGATCTGTCACAGATACTGGTGCCGGTTCTTACAGGAGAGGTGATTAACAAACGAGTAGGTGCTCATGCTTTACTCGTAGTGCGACTTGATACTTTATCTGATGTATCTTGGTTACCGAATAATTATGCAAACCTAGGGAAATGAAGTTGGCGACTTTTCCTTGAAGTTTCATCAAATACTTGAGGAGTCTCCGGGTACTTTCTTGCCATTGGCTAACTCCTTATTGAGAATCGCCAGCAAACTACCATCTGAAAGTCTGAATTATGGAAAGATTGCCCGTTTGTCTCGAATAAGCTCCAATCAAGTGGCTGGTATCTTCGTACTGTACGTGTCATCGACCGTGTCCATTGTCAAAATGCTCAACACTGTGAAACACAGGGAAAATGCTGTATTTGAGAAGCAACATAAGAAACGTACGTTATCGCCCGTGCTGAGAACAAACAAGTCTTCCCACCTAACAACATGAGTTCAGGTCGTAAGCGTGGTGCTGACGAACAAGATCCTCGAGAACATGAAGTGGCTGGACTCTTTGATGAAATTGCTGAATTGTACAAATCTATTGATTTCCAAGACACTCAGCAATCAATCTATGAAACATTTGCGACCAGCCTTCCTGATGTCAGAGGTGTGCGTCAGTTAGTCAAGTTGTTCTTGTGACACTGTCGCGAAAAACGGGCTAATGGCTCTATACCGAAAATGTTTCAGATGGATTGATCATGGAAGCCAATCATGATTACTTGGGTGCACGAAAAGTCTATGCGGCTGCAATGGGTGAGGTAGAAAATGCTTCGCTCGACAGGCTGTACTTGAACGTTGTTGAAAAGTTGGGATTTTGGGATGACTTTGTGGCATTCCTTCTGAAAATTGATTATGTTGTGCAGAAGAGCGAAAATGATTTTGACTTTGAGGAATTATTTCTCGCCGAAAAGCAGGAGTACTATTTGCCAAAATTCGTGAAAAATGTTGTAAGGCAAGAGCTCACCCCCAGGCTGTTGGATTGCTTCATTAAGGTTGTCGAATCGGACCAGAACAAAAGGTGGAATTCGCTTCTGGAATCGCGTATCATTTTTCATGGCTTTCTCCTGTGCGCTGACATGATTCACCAACCTAGACAATCGGTGGAACAGATATGCCCGTATGAGTTTTCTGTAGCCCAGCTGAAGCGAAGGAATCTCGACCAATCCCGCTTGGCTTTGACTCAAACCTTTGAGAATTTTATCTCAAGTTTCCCAGGCATAAATCCTTTATCTTGGGAAGTTCGCGCGAATGCGCTCTCTCGATTGCAGCTGGTGGGTGTCCTAAATCTGGATGATTCCCGTACTGTAAAGGAGGAATCTTCGCAGACGCCGCGGAGTAGAGCATTCTATTAACGGGCCCGATCTGTCATAGTACGTGGACTTGTATGACTATGATCAGAACACGCGACATATCAGCAGTCCATTGGCACAGGATGATATTAAACGATGTTTAAATCACTTCAACTCGCGATTGCCGTCGGCCACGATAGAAACTGTTGATGTCTGGAATGATCTAACTACCGGTAGATGCCTTGCTTTGGACGAGCTCAAGTATCGGTTGCGGGAAGTGAGTAAATTATTTAATCCTTCTCATTGAGACAATACTGAAGAGCCTCGTCGATAAACACACCTGGCGAAAACAGGGAACACAAGATCCCGAGACGGAGAATGTACTACGTTTAATCGAGGAACAACGAGAAAGATTGTTGGTCGAATTTGGCAGAGCGGCACGTCTGCAGCACTATGATACATTAGCCAATAAGATACTGACGACCATCGATAGCAGAAACAAAGATATCGCGTCATCATCCCAGTACGAATTGGCAGAGCTTTATTGGGCTCGAATAACAAGGCTCACGGGAGAAGAGTTGGCTTCTTTTTGCGTCCAAAGTTTTGAGAGGATCGAGGTGTGCCGTATTGCATGTGGCACTTCTTCATGATATTTCTCAAACGTTGGTATATCCGTTAGGACATTCTCAAAAGGCCACAGCCTGATCGTAATTACGCTGCTCTTTATGCAAGAATGTGCAGTGACGCACTAGACCTTTCCTTGCACCCTGAAACCGGTGATGACTTCACTCGACGGCTTATGAATATTGATGGCTTTGAAGTTGTCTTTCGCAACGTCGAAACCCAGCAACATCTTGTTCAGTCATTGATTGATCGCGCCTATGGAGCCCTGCGCAAGTCTGGAGACCAGGTCGCTGAGTTTTGAGATGACGATGAAGCGGCAATAACTAACTTCAACGATGCCATAGATATCTAATCAAGGTGAGAATTTTGGCTACTTGGCAGAATTCTGCAATCGCCTCATACAACAAGACTCCCTTACAAATTACGCCATCGATCTGGTATGCCCTGTTTTACATTGATTAAATTATATGGACTTTGTTGCAGACATGAAATGTCTGACTCTGCAATTTCAAAAGGGACCATATGCCCTTGCAATGGTTGATTGTGTCATAAAGGCGCTGCAATTGGGTTACATTAGTGCGTTGCAGTTTGTGCCGTCGATTCTAAGGTTTGCTGAAGATTATGTGCCAGTTCAAAAGTACTTTAAGAAGAATTCGCTACAGATACCAACATGGATGTATATAAGATGGCTCCCCCAGCTGACAGCTTTGATGGACCACAAGGACCTAGGATCTGCCGTCTTCCCAATTCTCGATGCAGTGAGCGAAATGACGTTCTGGGCACACAATTACTGTAGAATGAGACCAAAACAAGCCCACGTTTTGCCGTAGGTCGCGACAGAATATCCTGCCGCCGTAGTTCATCCATTAACGATCAGTGGGCAGCAGATATTCATGTTCAAGCCGGACACGGACCGCAATAAGAGCATCTATGAGCAATTGATGAGGAAGTCCAGCTCCGAAGTGATGCAAAGATTTATTTTGGAACTGAAACGAATCGGGGAACCGTACACAATGCTCGAAGATTTCAGGAAGCATGTGATCGGATTGCTGCAGAGCAAACATGAACATATGAAAGTAGCTCTCGTGAATGCTGTCAATGAGTTGCGTCAAGTAATGTTCGATAGCAGGAGCCAAATGATGACGAAATTTTTGAACGCTGCCGGAAGCGCGTTGCGTGATATAATCGGTGCGAGTTTTGTTGTGAAAAATGGTATCATCCTTTTTGCTAACGTATGCATGCTGGAAATTCAATCTTCGCTAGGAGTTGCAGGACGAGATTCGCCTGTTCTGAAGATGGATTTAAAGACATTCGCTATGAAAATGGAAAGACTACTTAACTCCGACAAGGTGCTGCAACTCTCTCCAAAGGACCCCAAGGGACGGTATACCAGTTCCAAATTACTCTCACAATACTCTGAATGGCTAGCCACCTTTCAGGGCTCACATGACCCTGCAAGAGTGAGTGACTGTCGTGTGTCGTTTTGTTTCAGCGGTGGGCGTGATTGATTCTTTATATGCTGCTAGTATTTGGAGGTACCTGGACAATACGAGTCGAATCGTAAGCCATATCCTTGGAGTCATTCCTATATCCAATCCTTCAAGCCTGATGTGCTTGTTTTGAAGTCACTTCGAAGGCCAAAGAAAGTGGATATCATTGGTAGTGATGAGAGGGTTTATTCCTGGCTTGTGAAGGTAAATCCTCACTGGCAATGTTTCGGTTTAAGCGCTTGGGTAAATTAATAAAAGAACTAGGCTGGCGAGGACTTGCGACTTGATCAACGTGTCGAGCAACTGTTTACTGTGATGAATGAAATCATTGCCAAGGATCCGGCGTCTGCCCGGGAGGGAATGCATGTCAGCACATACAAGGTGCGAATGTGTTCTCTGGTGTTATGACAGTCTAAAGGCTGATAAATGGAAAAGGTTGTCCCAATGACACACACCCTGGGTATTATTGAATGGATTCCCAATACAATGACGATTATGGGTTGTCTCAAGACTTCGAAAGAATTTGAAGAAGTCGAACGAAAAGCGCTCGAGAGATATGTCAAAACGCTTCCCAAAGCCGACAACGTCATGAAACAATATGGCTTACAAGCTTCCCAACATCGAGACCCAACGATCAGGAATTTTAAAGATGCGCAAAGAGTGCTGACGCAACCATATCTTCGTAACTTTATGAAAGAACTGTGTCTTACACCGGAAGCATTCATCCTATTGCGAAATGAGTTTGCTAATAGTTTAGCAGCCTTAGATATATGTCTGTACTTGCTCGGAATTGGGGATCGACATCTGGATAATTTCCTATTAGATCTACGGAGGTATGTTTATCCATGTGCCGCAAGGTTCAGATATGTCTTACCGCCGTCGCTGATCTTGTAGCGGCCGACTGATTCTTATTGACTTTGGCTATGCCTTTGGAACAGCTACTGAAGTTTTGGGTGTACCCGAACTTGTTCCATTCCGTCACACGAGTGCGTTTGAAGAAGTGATGGAGCCATTGGGTGCAAAGGGATTGATGTATACACCCATGACCAGAGTTTTGTCAGGTACGCCTCCGTGCATCTCTAAGCACTCTATACCTACTAATGCACTGCATTCGCTTTGTTAAGCGATGCAACAATCAAAGGAATCTCTTTTGAATGCCATGGATATCTTTGTCAAAGAGCCCTTGGTAGAATGGCTGAGCAAGTCCAACAAGATAGCAAGGCACAAGAACAGTACGTCAATGAATTCTCTGACTTGCAAGAGTATCTGCCGATAAGTTGCGCATGTAGTGACCGATCCTGAATCGCTTCAGTCCTCTCTAACATGGTATCCCAATGTGAAGTTGCGACTCGCTCGCGAGAAATTACAAGGGTACAATCCAGTTCGTAAGTGTGCCCATGACTGACGGAGAGTGAGTGACCATGTAATTCACCGCACTCCCGCGTAGGCGTCATGAGACAAGAATTGGAAAAGAATGAGGGCGTAGTAAGGGCCAAGTTCTTGAATGGCTATGCAAAAGTGTTGGCGGGTGACAAGCGATTCGACAAACGAGCACAAGTTGGCGAGAAATGTGCGAATGCACGAGAACAAGTAGAATGTCTGATGGATCTGGCTTGTGATGATAATGTAAAAGCGAGAATGTGGGCAGGATGGGCACCATTCATTTGATACTTGTAGTTGCTTGCGAATGACCGTAATCGTGTATACCGCAACAACCATTTCGTCATGCAAGTAAATGCAAAAAGTTTTTATGTCTCGCTGGTCCCTCGGTAATTTTCGTTTTTGGAGCGAAGAAGACAGGCACCCGTTTGCTTTTGAGTGTACTCAGTACATGAGGAGACTAGTGTACTTCGTAACCCTCATCGCTTTGTGCAGCTTCTACACGGTACTTGTTTATAATCTGTTAACTTGATTGTTAAACTGTTCTTGTTACCACTCTTGCTGTATTCTATGTTGTAAGGATCATCCAACTCCAAAGGGGTCACTATCGAGGGGTTGGCTCACTTGTCTGTATATAAAGTAATCTGGCAAAATTTATCTCCTGATGGATATGATGTATGCAATCGAACTACATTTTGTAGACAATCTGTGGAGGCCAAACATATTCACAGCAATGTTATTGCCCTATTGTGTATGTTGAGATATGACTGTGCGCGATGCTTGTGGTGCGAGTGAATGTTGAGTGCTTAGACACATGTCAGATAGATTGACAGATACAATAAAGAATAAACACATAAGAAATTAACAGTGTATTTGAAAAAGCGAGAAATGTGCGAATGCACGAGAGCAAGTGGAATGTCTGATGGACCTGGCAATGTTCGGCATGAATAGACCAACAGAGCAGGAGAATACAATTTATCTGTCAGAAACGAATACCTACCTTTGTGGTCTACTCAAAGGGTTCAATATCATATATCGCCAAATAACAGAAATCCCAGTCAATACCATCGATCAAATGGGTGGGTTCGCCTCCTTGATATTATATGCGGTTATTGTTTACTGACCTAACTGCTCGGCTAGTTTCTGTCGCGCGTCTTTTGCTACATAAATATGTTAGAGCTCACGAAGGCTACAAAATGTTGTTTGCGCAGAGCTTGACTGGATTTTTATGGGTGCTGTATGAGAAGAACCAGGTTCGGGATATCTGGTCATCACTTGGTAAGTGTGCGTGCAAACGTTTCCTCAACGCAGAGTACATACAAACAAGATCACTTTGTAGCGTACGAGTTGGTTATGTTGACTTGCAATGACTCATTGACAGAGGGAACTCCGGACGTCCAAGTATCAGGACGCGCGACGTACATTCAGCTTTGGCGTAATATATTCGAGAAAACCTGCATCAAGCTTTTACCGGACCTGGAAGATAGTGAAACATCAGAAGAATACGATGAGCGCATCACTGCGTTAACACTACGATTTCATGAAACGTTATATGACGAAGTGATGAATGTGATACTGCGCATTCCTCATCAATTCAATCTGAAGTTACATCGGATACCTGATGAACTCGACGACGTAGTGATACCAGTAGACGAAGCTACTGCCAACGAGCAGCAATTTAATGCGTCTGACATTACACATTTGGTAGCGATTAATCCTCAAGATTATAGCGCTTTAGTTGCTTTTGTTGACTTCACAGAGGCTTTCTTGACAAGTATCCAAGTCAAGCTGTTTGAGAAATGGGTGTGCAATGCCGGTGAAGCTTGGATATCAATGTCCCGTCGCCATCCCTTGATTTCAGGATTTCATCGACTTTTTGGCTTGTGCCTAAGGCTCGTGAATAAACTCAATTATTTCCATAACTTGCTCAAGCCCGGCTTGGAAGGTCAACCTCATAATGTAAGGAATGGGATTTCTCATCTGTCACTCAGTGTCTAAATGCAACATTATAACTTGTCAGGGCACTGAAGAGGAATTAGTAGACGAAGCTGGATTGTCACAAAGAATATGCTATGCAGCATTTACTCGACACATTCACAATCTGTTGTTGGACACGCAACTCTATAAAGATGAACTTCTAGCGTCCTGCTTACAAGCCATCTTGCATGCTCCGCGAGAATTAACTAGTGTATCTAGTTTTTTAAATCCGTTACGTACAGCTCTGCGATTTGGGTTAAACTTCCATCCTTTAGCCAACCTAGCCATAGACGTATTGGAGATCTGGATAGATACCATGCCAAGCGACGTAGTGAAGGCCGTTTTACCAGATTTGCTACCGGCATTACACGACTATTTGACCGCTCCAACCACTGAGGTGGAAATTCAAGAAACAAGGACTCCAGCAACGAAACTCGGCAAGTCCCAGTATGGTACAAAGCATCAGAGAAAAAAATGGACGGCTCGGTTTGTGTCAGAAGCGGATGCGGACAGTGCGGCTGTTTTCAGAGCTTTGCAGCTGCGTGTAGTGCGTGTGCTTGGCAAGACGGGAAGGGATGCGGTGCTGGTGCTTGGTAGTCGTGTCGATACGTACAAGAAAGCATTAAGGTGGGAAAGTGTGCCTAAGTTGATATTTGATCTGCCTTATCAGGATGTCAAGTTACCGATTATCTGCGGTGAGCGCTGAACGGCGCTGATGAAATCCACTGTTTCAGCCTAACGCTGTGAACCTAGATGACTTGCTCTCTCGAATCGTGGAATTAGCTGAAGTCGCATCGGACCGCAAGACCAAGATGGCGTCTTGTGAACTAATACATTCCTTGGTTACGTTTTTGATTGGGAAGACTAACCTTGTCGGCGACAAGACCAAGGGCACCTATTTTGTGAGTTGGCTTGCCAGATGAGACATGAAATTAACTGTGATGCGACGGGCTACCGTCTAGGTTTTGTGGTCCAAAATATTTCCCATCATGTTGGTTCTGTCAGTTGATGTTGACAGGGCCGTTCGTGAGCTGATCAGGCCACTCTCCTTGCAAATTACACGATGGATAACCCGATTCAAGGTATGACATAAGGCTTACATCCAAGACGCTCCAGCTCTAATTGTATCAGCACTTGTTAGACTAATGAATGTCCAGAGGCAGAAGCAGTATTGAGCGCTTGCTTTGATGGATCGGCTTCGCCAGATGGACAGCGTCGAGATTTCGCTACCACTGCTCTCGTAGTATTCTTTGAATGGAGTATCAAACACACCCGGGAGAATCAAGAGGTACTTAATGCACAACCTTTTTTTGCTCGAATGTATGATTTTCTTAGGGATTCGAATATGGCAAAAAGAATTGGATCCGCCGTCTTGTTCAATAAGATCTATCGACATTTTCAACGTGAATCGTCCTTGGTAGACAGATATACATTGGAACTTTTGTATTACTTCTTGCAAACCCTCAGGTTGATGGATACGGAAGGTACGTTTGGATATGTTCCACAGAATTCAAACGGTGTGCAGTACTTAGTACGAAAGTTCAGCAGCCTCATCTCGGCCCATTCTGGAATCCATTGGCTACCTCCGAAAGATTATTCTTTTGAATTACGAGCTCTTACGTTGTGGTAATGATACACGAAACCCTGTACCATCCCTTGAAACGACTGACCTGCAGTCCATGGTGGGGTGGCTTTTCAAACAAGCAGGCAGCCAAGAAATTGTATTTGCCCATAATTGTTTGGAACTGTACCTCAGTCTAGTGCGAAATATTGCCAAGGGTAAAACCTGCCCCGAAGGCATGCCATCTTCCTTTTTTGTTTACATTTGAAGCACTTATAGGTCCAAAAGAATGGCTGGAGCGAATGCAGAAGTCTAATGCTAACTATCTGCTCGAAATATTCGAACCACCATCCATTCATATGCCGGAGCAACAACGGGATTGGACACCGTGGAGTCGTCAAATCATTGCCACCTTGAATGGATACACGTTTCTACAAGTCCATAGTATCTTGACACCAATTGAAATTTTGCAGCAACCTGGGACGGCATTTGTGAAGTCTCTTTTGGATTTCATGACCCACGCTAGTAAGCCAAGCAGGAATCCGGCCCAGTATGAAATACTACGAGCCACTGGGATAGTCAGTCTCTTCACCTTTATCGAAATGGTCTGCAATAACGCTAGCGAAACGGTTCTGGGTTTGGTGGATTTGGTATTAAGTGCCCCAGCCTTCTACAGTCTTGTAGCATCAACTATATTTTTTCCACGTCAAGTTGGATTCAGTCCGCTCAGTCCCGCGGAAAACTTGCCGCTTGTGATGACTGGTATTCTCAGAGTAATCGCCTCAATCAGACCCGTGTACAGCAGGGTGCTTGACAAGTTACGAGATAGTTTTTGTGATTCTATGGGTACCCCATATATAACCCCATGAAAACGAGCGAAATCGAAATTCGGAAATTATCTGAATACGAAAAAGAAACCCCCGAATTCTATTGGTACTCTATTATATTCAAGGCCATTGTTGGTTTGCTCTATGAGCTAGATAGGTCGGTACACTCCTTGTATTGATCTCTGATCGAGTTATTTTATGTTTCTACGATACATGGAATGAAACGAGAAATTGAGGGAGGGTTGCTAAGCACAGCTGACCTCTGCATCTCAACAGACATCTCTATTAATTTATCGGCTG
>QEAN01000474.1:0-12319 GCA_006535955.1 Synchytrium endobioticum | reverse complement strand
CCGCGAGAGCATTGTTGTGCAAGCTGTGAGGGTCACTGTTGTACAATACATGGACACACAGACTTAACAACAAGTCGAGGGTGGAACTACACTTGAGCAAGTAGTTAGATACTATGTGAGTATCTGGTGGGACTATGGCTCCATATCGCATTGAGGCGATATGTCTAAAACTACAACACATTGAGGTGTTGTTACAGTGACCACATTAAATACATGCAATTGATACACTATCTGCTACTAACAGATACTAGAAGTGCGATACGGGTATTTAAATTACAATAATTAAGTACATGTTATAGATCGACTAAACATGGAGCAAGCCGCCCACAAACCAATCCTGGAACTTTTCTACCGGCACTATGGGTACATCTCCAGCTCGTAGATGTGGGGAAGCAAAACTATTAGCAAAGCAAGCCACCGCGTATAGATCAGACAAGTAAGCATACACATGTACGTGGTCTTCCATGTCACCTTTATAACCACTACATCTCAGATACGTCCGAGACAGTGGCCGACTCAGAAACTCTCGCGCAACACGCGTCATCATTCGCGATTCCGTCGCTTCTCGCTTGCTATGCGTGAGTTTCATCCCGGCCAACAACTCCTCTGCCTTGCGTTGCGTCGTGAACGCCTTGATTACGGATGTATCCATTTTCCGTATCGCGTTCGTGTGATGATCCAACAGGCTTCTAGCGACATCGGCAGCTGCACCGTCTACATCCGTCTCGGTGGCAATGGCCAGCATGTAGTCCCAGCACATCGCGACAAAGTTTTGCTGGTCTGCTCGTGATATAGGCACGTATCGGTACCGCTCTAGTCGGCGCCGATTGCTATTGGTGACGGTAGGACTCGGACTCTCGTCTCTGATTCGGCGTGATGTGATTCGTAGACGGCTGTACCGGATAATGGGGAATATTAAATCACTGCAGTTTAACGCTGCTGATAAATGTTGTGATACGGTATCAATGGGTGATTCACGCATGCTGTCATAACAAGTGCCACTACTTGTTGACCGAATACTGCAACCACCACCACCACCACCATCACTACTACTACTACTACCACTATCACTACTACTGCTGCTGCTGCTGCTGCTACTACTACCGATCAAAGCGTCATTGTCCACGTGAGTAGCTACATCTACCGTATACATTGGATACACAAATGCGCACTCCACAAACGCCCTACAAATACTAAATCCCACCAGCTTTGTCCGCACACCACCTAAACAAACAACCTCGAGCTTGAACCCATGTGCATACAGCCACGTTTCCTTCTCGCCAGGCCCGCCGAGATGCAAATCCGCCAATTTGGTCTGCGACAAGTCAACCGCGCCCGACACGCCGCGATTCGACGTGTACTCGAGCCTGCTGACCTTGAACTGCAGCGGCCCGTCATGATCGTGTGTTGGTATCATGGTCAGTTTGCTAGTTTGGATGGCGGCCGGTTCGAAGACCAGGAATGGGCGTCCGTCTGGTAGGAAAATGTGGTCGATGCATTTGAGTTCGGTAAGGGATTCAAAGAGGTGTGGCATTTTGATGTTGATGACCAGTTTGATAAGTAGTTTGGTGGCTTGGCGTAGGGAGTGGTAGCTCTTGACGTGGTGGTAGAATGATCTTGAGCAGCATTTGATTCTCGATAGCGTTGCGTTGGGGAGGAGGGAAAAGACTCGTTCCCTGATAAGGACTATATCGAGCGGCTGGACGAGACTCATGCTGATGCTGGAGGAGGCACTGTCGAGGCTGCTGTATTTGAACTGGGTGTGATTCTAGAGTTGCGTGCTGCTACTGAACATTAACCACCAACGAACCCGACTACTTCTACGTTTCCCCATCCCAGGCGTTCCTGAACGCGCATATATGTGGCGAAAACTCGATTGTGTCACGCCCATCTCACGGCCATTGCATCATGGCCTCACTCCAGCAATATGCATGATCTTGTCTGTATTCTAACAAAAATGCAAATAACTACTACACAAGGAATAGTGGCTAGAGACTTCCGTAGTCCAAGAATGAGGAATAGGTTAAATGATTATTATGGGGGAACCTATTATGTATATCATGTCCCTCCTCACTTGAATGACTTCCAGAACCAACACCACCACCACTGGGAACTGACAATATAAACCTTGTAAAAAATGGATGACAGACATTGCTAGAAACAATTGGATCATATGGATCGGCTCCGGCCAAGGACTTTGAGTGGGGTTGTATAAGAGAATCAGTGCAGGCGAAGGCGTCACCATACGTATGATTCTCCATAGAGTGTGGGGCATTCCGGATAACTGTATGCTCAACATTTCCGGATGCACCTAAATTCGTATCACTTGATACACCATCAAGTGAATCAGTTTCACCACCCAACAAGTCAATTGGCAGACCAGACCAGAGTGCAGAATAGTAAGACGTAGGACTTTTTTCATGAATACCTTTGATCTTCTGACGGTTACGTCCGTTACTGTGGCCGAAGCGGTCCCTTGCGATCATTGAGCCATAAACAACCTCGTCATCGACAGAATGGAGAGACGGCAACCGAGTGATGTTTGTATCTGTCAGTGGTCTAATTGGGGTTTCGGTGACTTCTGAACCTTGGTTCATGATATTCATGGTCTTGCCTGAGCTATCCCTGTTGACATCATAACGGGCAATGAAAGCAGGGTTCGCTACGGGAAACGGTTGCAGGCCTGGAGGAGGTAACAATCGAGGGCTCCGCGTAGAACGAGCATAGGTAGGTGTCTTGGCAGTATCAGAACTATCATCATAACCTCCATGTTCAATCGGACGAATGGGGCTTTCACCGCTCATATTGGCACCACCGAGGTCAAGCTTGGAAACCTGAGGGCACGACGAGGGCAGCTTAATAGTTGCCGAAACTGGCGCCTTCCCTGCACGACCATTACGTCTGCTTCCCCTGTTGCGGCGAGGTGGAGTTGTACTACCCTCATAGTTGGATGTGGGCCCGCTATTTTGTACACTACTGCGGGTACTGCTTATACTCCTACTATTACTAAAGCTACGACTACGACTACGTGGAGGAGCGACGTCCGCAGCAGTTTGAGGACGAAGCTGATTTCGTTGCAACGTACTCCGCCCTCCATTAGTACAATTATCCGGATCCCGTGCCTTTGGGCCATCTGATACAGCAGCTCTCGAATGTGATTCAGATCCTGTAGATGCCAGAGTTACTGTCGTTGAAACAGACGCGGCAGGTGAGTATGAAGTACTTCTTCTGTGAGCAGGCTTGGAGGCCGACTGCAGGGTTGGTGGTGCTGATGGCGGCGGTGTTGATGGAGGAGTTGGGATTTTATGGGTTGATGCAGCATCTGCCATGGTGACATAACAAGGAAGAGCTGGTAAACCCTGAATAGGCAAAGTGTTAGTGGCTCTGACATTACTGTGGGCAGGTTGGTGCATGATGCTTGTACTTACTACGGGAGTGGGCTTCATACTTGGCACTTTGACTTGGTGGCATTGAGGTTTCTTGAGCTTCGTATTGGCAGTCTGCGAAGATGACGGCTTAGCCGCAGCCCTCAAGGACGTGGCCATACTGCTATTTACAGCATGCAGACTGGAATTGATGCATTGTAATGGTCGGCCTGGGAAGGACCCAGGGACGCAGAGTACGAGGCAATCTATATCAGCCTCTGGTATCAAGGCAAATGGCACGGTGGATTCCTGAGTTACGAGGAAGACCATATCAGACATTGTCCGCCAGCGCGCTCTCTCCCCCCTGACGGGATCAATATGGTGCGGAGTAGGCCTACTTACATTGAGTAGTGACTTGTTCAGCCAGACCATGAGCATCACCACCATTGCAAATACCAAAATGGGAATTGAATTTGCGAGGGCTTGGCATATGGCGACAAGGTCTTCATAGTTGCTTGGATCGTCAGGCCTTATTGGCAGCATTGCATTCATTGTAGTTGATTGCTGAGATTTGACCATATTAGCGATTTGAGCTGATGGTTGCAGTAGTGGTGATGCGGATAATGACACGGGCTGTGGTAGCCGACATAGACATTGTTGCTGCAGGGCGGACATCTGATTGTATGCCGCTTCTAATGACTTGACGTCAACCAGATCCAATAATGCAAAGGCCGGCAAAGCTATCGATGCGAGACATAGCAGGAGAATCCGTAAGAGGAGCCCGCCCCTGTTATGTGGGGCATGCATGTCCTTGTAGCCGATGGCCGATGGCGGGTACACTGGATAGCAGGAAAAAGCGCTGCAGGGGTCGCTGGGCGACACTACAGACATGCTCCCTCGCACGAGTATGCAGGTGGCGTGGACCAGGCTAGGGCGCAAAGCATGCAGGCTGGGCAAGCGGTGCAGCGATTGAACCAAAGGCGATCGTGCGACAGAACGTCGTCCTCGAGGATGGGTTGTAGGCACATGCCAGTTGTAGCATCTACCACTGGATCGCTTTGATTTTTACCAAGCCATGCGGCCGCGCACCCACAATTGGACGTGATCAGCCGGAGCCCCGGCTTGTATTGCGTCCCGCTTCATGACCATCCGAGACAGAATCATGACTGAACACTTTATATATTACAAAGGAACATGAATGCAATAGTTCGAGACTATCTATATAACTATATAGCTATGTGACAGCGCTAACACGGCTAACGCAGACGTCTAGCTTCGCGTTCGGATTCCAATAATGTCAAAATGTCACCCTCCTTGACAGGGCCTTTCACGTTCCTCATGATGGATCGGTGCGTCTCATCCAGAAATTCAACCTTGACTTGAGTAACACCGCCACTATAATAGCCTTATGTAAGAAACAAGCAATTTAACCTTGTCACTATAACGAATTCTCCACACGTGGTGTTCAAGGAGATCAAGACCCTGAACTTACCGAGAACCAGTTCTGCCTAGAACCTTTATGACTTTAGCAACCTTTGGAGGAGCGGCTTTAGTATCCTGCATTGAGATAGTGATCAATGTGAGTTCAGGGTCATGAGGCGCAATCGATAATTTCCCATTCCACAAAGACGAGACCTCCACTCATTAATCCGCTTTCATCCACTACTATAATATCAACTCTGCCACGGAATATCCCCTGCATGGTTTTTCTCAAACCATTATAATCTAACTAGAGACTAGGCAGAGACATGAAATATGCAGGAATTGGTTTAATCTTCGATGCATCGGCATAGAATCCTACACTGATTTCATCATATACATGATGAGAGTGCTTCGTTGCCGAGAAATTGGACAATGGTCTGAACCACACCCAACTCCACCAAGTACATGGTCGCATCGTCCCGAATCGACTACTGAACCAGATTAGACGCAGAAGTATACGCCCGCTTACCATGGCGTGTGCTTTCTTCTATGAGCTAGGTATGCGAGTTATGATGGATGTGATGGATGCTTGTCGGGGTGCGGGTGCGGATGTGTCGTAAATCGACACAGCGAAACGGGACAACTCCGAGGCAAAGAATACATTTACACGCTCCGCTGGCAGTTGGTCACCTAAAGTTGGGCCCATATATGTATCGTGTCACTATATCTGACACATCTACGCGAAATGTCACAGTGAGCGAACTTCATAGCAGCGACGTCAGCTAGGTCATGGCGACATCATCTGATTAGACTCGCAGCCGTGGATGGACAATCCGACATGTCTTAATGGACGGGTCCTTCTCGTGGGTGTGGAAATTCCGTTGAATTGCGTGCCAGCAAGTAAGACTGGAACAATGAAATTCTGATGAATCATGTTTGGTAGAGCTGCGACGCCGGTACTACCTGTTCACACTGCGAGGAAATATTCCTATGACAATGCCAAATACAATAAACATAATCGAAGTGCCACTGTAAGTCGCCGATGACCATCAATGGTTGTGCTGACATTTCGCATTCATAACCGTAGTGGTTTCGCGATGAACGCGGTCATCTCAGGTGGCCTAGAATCGCTTTATCTATTCTTGTAGTTCTGGTCTCCATATCATGGTTATTCTCCATGTTGATCACATCATCATCATCATCATCCATCCGTTCGTCATCACCACTACCACCACCAAAGGAAAACGCAACCGTTACCAAACAGGATACCCAGCAATCGAATAATCAACACAAAGTCTCGTGGTATTCGCGTAGCCAACAAGTAGTCCAAGCTTTCAGACATGCTTGGAATGGCTATGAGCACTATGCATGGGGTAATTCCTCCATTCAGAGACCAACTTGTAACTCGAGTCATGCCTCTCACTCTTTAAATGCTTAGGTCTCGATGAGTTGCATCCTGTAGCCAAGTATGGATCCAACTGGTTTGGATTGGGCTTGACAATCATTGATACATTGGACACGGCGTTGATCATGAATCAGACCGACATTTTCAACAAGGCGAAAGAATGGGTTAGCACCAAGCTCGAATTCACCAGTGACGAGAATTCAAACCTATTCGAAGTCACCATCAGGCACGTATCTCTAGACATGTTGACCGAAACCACAATGCTTAAATTCTCTTCCATTTGAACCATAGAGTATTGGGTGGTCTTCTATCCACATACCACCTGAGTAGTGACCCTCTATTCCTGACAAAGGCTGAAGAACTCGCAAAAGCCCTACTCCCCGCATTCTCCACCAAGTCACATGTGCCATTGGCTAGCGTGAACTTTCATACAAAACAGGGGGTGGCGTCTCACTTCAGCGGGGGGCCATCTAGTACTGCTGAAGTATCGACGATTCAATGTGAATTCAAGTATCTAGCGTACGCAACCAATAACCAGACGTATTGGGATTTAGTAGAAAGGATATCCGGGATACTTGAAAATTTACCCAAAAGTGATGGCCTGGTTCCCATCTTCATCGATCCTGCGACCGGTGATTTCACGGGTCAAGAAATTAGACTAGGATCTCGAGGAGATAGTTACTACGAGTATTTGTTCAAGCAATATTTGCTGACCAACAAAACGGAGGAATCACACAACCAGCAATTCAAGGCAGCTATAAAAGGTGTTCGTAAGCATCTGCTGGGCACAACGAAAGCCCATGGGCTAACATTTGTCGGAGAACGGCCTTTTGGTATTCATAGAGGCTTCAGTAGTAAAATGGACCATTTGGTATGCTTCCTACCAGCTGTGCTAGCATTGTCGGCCACTGGTGGCCATCTGGTACGGTATGATGCTGGAGATGGAGGTTATCCCAGTATGAACAATGGTATGAGTGAGCCACGAAAGCCTTACATTTTAGATGGAAACCAAACGATTACGTATTTGACTCCAGAGCAGGTCAATGATTTGAATTTAGCCAAAGAATTAACCCAATCTTGCTATGAGATGTATAGACAGACCAAAACAGGATTGGCTCCTGAAATAGTGTACTGGTTGGATAACTCTACAGTGTCAAGTAATCGTGGCCCACTATCGTTAGATGGGGACTTTTTCATTGCAGCGCATGACGTCTTCAACTTGCTACGACCCGAAACTGTTGAGAGCCTATTCACATTGTACCGGATTACCGGTGATGTCAAATACCGGGAATGGGGCTGGAATATCTTTCAGTCATTTGAAAAGTATACTAGGGTTGAATCTGGTGGATATTCTAGCATAGTAAGTTTTTGAACTAGTTTCAGTGGAGCCTACTGATCAGTGCGCAGTCGTGTCCAATTATTTATGCCGTAAAAATTATCAGAACGATGTCATGTCGGAAAATCCTACAATGCAGGACAAGATGGAGACCTTCTTCCTGGTATGAATATTTGCCATGTAAGAACATAGTTGGCGATGGCAACGATACTGACTTCAATATGCGAACAGGGTGAGACGTTGAAATATCTGTATCTTTTGTTTTCAGACGAGACTATCCTTCCATTGGACAAGTACGTTTTAGCACTCTTCACTCAGCCGTTCTTTCTTTGTGGGACTAAAATCTCAAAAAACAAGATATGTTTTCAACACTGAAGCCCATCCATTTCCTATCTTCACGCCGCCAATACAGTTCACGGAATCCTGGAAAAGAAGTAAATGATTGTTCTAGGTAAACTAGTAGACATTCTCACATTGTAATGAAACGCCAGCTGGAACTGTATTCGCTCAGCTAATTATCACCGGCTGCTGCATTTGTATTCTTGGTTCGCATCATTTTACTACGCTTTCCCAGATACTCTGCCATGACATCATTTGATTGTCTCTTTTTGGATTTCGCCGATGAAGAAGCAGATGAATACGATAGCATCGAAAGCTTGGAGTCATTGTCTGTGTTTTGGAGAGGTGAAGACCAGGGCCGATGAGTTTGGGACGCTTCCCACTATTCCATCAAATATCAAACAGCCGTACCATTTCGGGCATCAGAATTTGATGTCTTGCTGTGTGTTGATGATGCTCCGTTACCGCTCGCCTTTGCGATGTTTGGACTGACGATCCGAGATTTGACCAGATGTAGCTTCGACGAAGAGGCAGCCTGCTTGTAAAGGGTGTGCTGCTGTTGCTCATTTTCAGTTCTAGTGAGATATCGTTTAGCCGATGCAAGTCGCTGAAACGAAAGCACGAAGGGAACGCACAATGGGGTAGAGGAGGTTGATGACGGTGGCAACCAGGATGATACGAGCTGTCTGACCTTCCAGACAGACTTTTCAGCAGACACAGCGACATTTGCCGCGCCTGCTGGGTCCTTCTCGTCTTTATCCACCTTGGGTGCTCTTCACTGATCGAGTCCCGGTCGCTGTATTGCTGTCGAACTAAGAAAAGTGACGAGAAATTGGGCTAGTCTGTATAACTGGTGAGTGGCTGAATAGACTGCGACGTTTACAGCAACTGGGCGTACCTGTAGGCGCCTATTGGGACGATGTCTCTGATAGTGGCACTCCTCAGCTAGGGGGCCACAACTCTAGCGGACATCAAACAGCCAGTTCGCAACACAATCCAAGATTGGAAGTAGCTATATCAGGGAATCAGCATGTTTGGACAAGCGCCACCGCCGCCCACGAAAGAAGAAGCTGCGGAGATGCGTGCTAAAAGCTTGTCAACATTCCGCACATTCGTAGCATACGTCTTGGCCATAAGAACAGGCAAGTCGGTGCCTTCCGGACTTGGGAGACATGATGCTGACATGCGGCAACTTAGTCCCGTATGCGATCGAATACATCTCGGATTTCTTTTGAGTAGTATATGTCCGACTTGAAACTACGCCTTGCATCTTGTATCCAAACAACCGTAAATCAATATAGTCCATAGCTGTTGGGGAACACATGACTACGTGACTAGCCCGTGGTGTCTCTGCTCTGTTTATGTGAGAATGTGAGTGTAACCTGTGCGCATTGATACATGGGAGATACATCGACTTTCTGAATGGAATTTTCGTGCATGGGATTGATATGCTGCGGATTCCAGTGTTGCAGTCTAAATATTCATGTCTAAACATGTATGAATTGATTCAAATGAAACTGTCCCTCCACCCATCACTTGGACAGAAACGGAACCGCACTATGAGAAATACATTCCGTCTCAATTACGTCTCTGCCCCTTCATACTATCACCTAGACCGTAATCGAATGCAGGTTGTTTCCTGCCGACTTTGACAGCAATGTTTCTGTTGTCCGCCAAGAGACATCATATAATAATAATCAGTCATATAACCAGTAAAATGCGAAAGCCCTTTGTATAAAAGCGATGCAATGTGTCTATATTACGATCATGATGCTCAGACATCTATCTCCAACCCGCCGGATGTCTTTGCATTTGTAATGCAAACATCCTCTATAGGTCGATCATTCCTATCTGTTGGAACTACTCCCAATCTTTTCAGCACAGTCATACCAGCAGCGACTCTCCCAAATATTGTATGTTTACCATCCAGCCAAGGTGTTGGAGCCAGAGTTATGAAGAATTGTGATCCATTCGTATTTGGTCCACTATTTGTCGATCATACACTTGAGTAAGTTAATATATTATATTTATAGGTTCGGGACCACACAGACCTGTTCTATAGTGGTTGAGGGTTTCGGTTGTTAGTTCCTGTTACTGATGCTGCCGTCATCCATGAATGATGCATGCATGTCGCAGCAGGCCACATATCCATACATGCAAAAGCAGTCAGTACGTACAGCCATTGACAAGATGCCGGCACCTGTATGTTTCAGTTCTGGATGAATCTCATCAGCAAACTTTTCGCCATAGATGCTGGTTCCTCCACGGCCAGTTCCGGTTGGGTCACCTTTCATAAGCAGTCAGTCAAAACTGGGAAAAGTGTGGGTATTGCTTGAAAAACGGAGAGCGCACCAGTTTGAAGCATAAAGTCGGCTATTATCCGATGAAACTAGGATCAGGTTGAACGTCAGGTTCAGCGCACATGATTATGTTGATTCCTTCAGGTCTGTTCCCCCAGTCTGAACTGTTTGGGCCAGAAGGATGTTCTGATGATGCTGCCTAGTACGCACCTTGCATCCGTTGTAGTACCCTCTTTTGGCCTATAGCATGGATGGATGCGAGTCAATGCTCCATATGGCTACCATAATGACATGATGTCTCTATCCGACTCTCACCAATTCATAAAAGTTTTGACACGTTTTCTGAGCATGATTCCAGTACAACTCGATGACTAATGTGCCAGCCGAGGTTTCGAGAGTGACTGTTCTGCTCATACTCTAGAATCCTCGCGTGTCTTGCTGTCTTGGCATTACCTGCTTGATCCTGAATGAATACGACGGACACGCACGCATATTCGACGAATAACGATGAACCAATGGCGAGCTGCTGAACATATGCCTCATGCCGTTGTCCGATAATGCTAACATGCGCCAACATGTACGAATAATAGTCGAAAGACTATTTAGGCGGCGTGAAAAACCGCGAAAAATTGACCTACGTGAGTGGACTCAATTCCATGATGCCGTTTGGTTGCTAACACTGTACAATACAGGGGTCCGGAGCTCATTACTTGGATTCACTGCATTCACGCGACGCATCAACTCTACGCGTGACGCGTAATGGCGTGTACCCACCCCTATAAAAGCCGTGTTCTTGAGCCCCCTCCTAACAACACCTTCTCCGACATTCAAATTGGGGCAATGCCAACTAGAGTACAAGCATCAATCACATCCATCACCATTGGGTTACCAAAAATGACAGGAGAATGAATACGCCATGGTAAGTAGGCTCGGTTTGTTGCATATCGCCTGGTTGGCAAGTCAGTTTAGAACGAAGCGACCATGTATTTGGTGGAGTTGGGGGTGGTTCATACCATTGTCCAATTTCTCGGCAACGAAGCACTCTCATCATGTATATGATGAAATCAGTGTAGGATTCTATGCCGATGCATCGAAGATTAAACCAATTCCTGCATATTTCATGTCTCTGCCTAGTCTCTAGTTAGATTATAATGGTTTGAGAAAAACCATGCAGGGGATATTCCGTGGCAGAGTTGATATTATAGTAGTGGATGAAAGCGGATTAATGAGTGGAGGTCTGATTCCAGGCAAAACCTCGCTTGCCATGACATTGACCTAACATCAATCACTATCCTACTACAGATTTAACCATGCAGTTTGATTGCCAGTCATACTACCATACGCTGGATACGTCAGAGATGTGAATTGCGAGACCTCGTCTCTCTGATGATGATACTTATGACGTTGTCTTCCATTAGCAAATGTACATGGCCTTCAATCGTGAGGAGTGTATGCCTCATTTTTCTTCAATACATTCTTTCCCAGACCAAACACTATCTGAGTTGATATTGAATTCAGAGCGTCGATGTGGCATTTCGGGAAATCACCCCTGTGAGAGTACTGTTGGACTTCACCACCACATATCTGATGTGGCCATCTCTCGACGGGTCTGTGGCAATCTCTATTGTAAAATCACTACGGCGGCTACTTACCACTGCTATTTTCAATCCAAAGTCCAACTACAAATACAATCTCCAACGTAACACATCCACCGTAACCCCTCCTATACAACTCGGCAACTAGCGGACTAGTAACGATCCGTCAGAAGCCTACTACTGTCACTAGCAACACTACGAGACGGTGAGACACTAGACAATGTGTTGCCACCATTATTAGCAGTAGTCCTCCTTTCAACAAGAGTACTACCCAGAGTAGAGATATCGGGACGAATAGGCGATGAAGGCATCACTGGTAAACCGATTTGGTCAGCTCGATTGCGTAAATCTGCTGTCATAATGGGCGCAATCACAGGATATCCCATAGCCGGCCCACCGTCAGCCGGTCTAACATGAACCGGTCTAGGTGGCACTTCATGGTCGACGGATGGTCGACATGCTCGACAATACTATCAGGTTAAAGATATGCACCGAGCAACGAATGATTAGAACTTTCGTTCGGCCCGTTTTTGAGTAGCAAGACGTACGACCAAAGC
>QEAN01000473.1:1464-14281 GCA_006535955.1 Synchytrium endobioticum | reverse complement strand
AAGGTTATAGTGGCCACAGGAATGGGTGACTTCAGTTCGGCCAAGTCACGCCGTGTCATGTTTATTAGGTACCTCATCCGCAAGCTCCGGCCTCTTGGATATACCATTGTGGGGGTCAATGAGTATTATACATCCAAGAAGTGCCCTGGTTGTCAGGAATTTGTGGAGATGGCGGCTATGCGCCGCTTGTATTGCCGTGGTTGCAACAAGTGGTATCACAGAGATGTGATGGCAGCTGACAATATGGTCAATATTGTCAGGGGGTACCTGGAACATGATGAACGGCCAACCTACCTGAAGCCTCCCTCCAGGGACAAGAATGCCCCTATGAAGCGGAAGGCTGATGAAGGTGGTACATCCCGGGGTGGCCCGAGCAAGAGTCGAAAGACTCGCTAGGCGGATTGAAAATTCGCGAAAAATTGGCCTACGTAAGTGGAATCATTTCCATGATGTTGTTTGGTTGCTAACAGCACGATGGTCAAATAGGGGCCGTGATCAGCATTCTGTGACAAGCATCCTTTTATATTTGCACCTTTGCATGTGTACAGATTTACATCTTCACTCTAGTATATATTTTTTGAGTGTTGATGTGCGGGCTGTGTTGAGCCGATCCGGAGCTGCAGAGCTCTCAAGAATTTCAGGATGGTGACTGTGGTGTGTCAGAGTGTTCCTGCTTCTCTACACGAGGATGCCGTATATCGTCCCGTGATCGAATATTCAGTGTCGCGATTCGAGCAGCCCTGGCAAGACTTAACTAATGATCTAACAATTGTCGTGTCCAACCAGTGGCATTCAGCAGTTTTCCAGGCTTTTCATTCAAAAGCATCAGCCCATCAAAGTATGGCATGAGGCGTGGTGCAATCAATGGATTTCAGGTCTGTTGACGACGCAGCGTCAAGTGCCAAATGATATTTATCCCCTTGGCAAACTCTGTCAAACTTTCGCACCTATCGCATACTATATCAAGACGCGAGGGATTCCATTCTATATCAAATCAATCTACATTTACATTCAACTACTCAGCGTATTTCCTATCGATATTCCATGTTATCATATCCATAGCATGCAGGGACTTGCTTCCTCTCTGGGCATCAGCAATCGGGGACTTGGGTCGCCACGGGATCAGTACTTCTTGCCACTTGAAGTTGCAGAATGCTTACTGCTCAAGATCTTCACAACATTATGCGTGGAAGTGGTAAGCGAGGTGCCACTGCCGCCACCAGATCCAGATCCAGCCTTGAGGACGACATTTGAAAGTTTATCAGACGAACTTCCCCGAGTTTCTCTCCTCTTGCTGTTATTTACGGTTGATGGCACTAAATGCGTTGATGTTGTCACATCTCCACGAGAAGAGCCAATCGTATCATTTGAATCGTCGAGGTTACATGCTGATGATTTCTTGCGGAGGTTTCGTGGGAGGGAGTTGCTTGCCGAGGCAGATACTGGGCGTAGTTTGGATGTGGTGGGCTCATCGTAATCATCGTCTGGCGACAGACCCATAGAATGACCCCTTGAAACCGGTCGTTGCTTGAAAGCATTTAAAGTGCTGCCACTGTTTGCGCTGGAGTTGGTGGATGTGGTGTTGACCAGGGATCCCCTCCTGCCGCTTGTAGGCGGTGGTATGATCGCGACAGGTATGAGCGGTGACAGGGAAGAAGTCCGCGACGCCAAGGATGTCGTTGCAGGCAGCATGGGCCCGGCAGATTTCAGCAGTGGAGGTGCTTGCGATTGAAGCGAGGTTTTTCTTTTGGGTGCGACTGACTTTGTAGGCTGCTTGATTGATGGTACGGATATTGAGTTCTTTTTGACGTCAGATAGTATCCTTGGCCGATTTGAATTTCCCGCTCCACTGTCCTCGCTCCCGCCACCATGCTCCGCTGATCTCACTCGTTCTTCTTCCTCCTCACGTTGTCGATCAAGTTGATCTTGAGAATTCGTGGAAAGTACACGAGTGCCCAAGAACCCAGCGCCAGGTTCCGCGCCGTCCGGAGATGAGTTCAATTTACCAATCAGCTCCGTCATGGCTCGTTCCACGTCTCTATCTCCATCGTGCGTCAAGAGGTCGCCAACAGCTTCATTCAATCTTTGTAAAGCTGTTGATTCTTGTGGTAGTTTCAGGCCCCGTCTGACTATAGGTAGTAGGGCCACCATTCGTAGTCGTATGTTGGCAACTGGGTCATGGGACATGTCCAAAAAGTTTTGGAAAAAGTGTTCCTTGAAGAATTTCATGGAGGACGTCTCCAGCACGATTCTACATGCTGTCAGAAACAACATTCGTACATGAAAGCTATGGCCCATCACCAGATCTATCAAATGCGTGCCCGTATTTCAGGATCAAGCTGGGCACCCTTGACGTCGTGGAACATACCATTCAGGAGTCTCGATATTCTATCTCTGTGTTCTTGTCTCCGCAGCTTCCGCATATATATGCAGAGATTCTCCAGGGCCTGCTCCTTGACGGGTATGACAACATTCTAAGTCAAACAAATGACGCGTCAAGACACACAATAGAGCAGTAATGGTTTCCTGTGTACCTCGGTCAGCAGTTTTACTAGAACTGGCACACAATGGTCGTGTACCAGATCAGACTCGAAGTATTCTGAAAAGTTTCTCATTTGCTGTAGTAGATTAAGGTGTAGTCTCCAGCCCCATTTCTGATGTGTCGCACAATCTCGTTCACGTCGCAGTATTGCGTACAGGAGCTCATCGTACGTGGTGCTCTAGAACAGATTCTAGTGAGACACATGTTTAAAGGCTTCTGCAGCCCAATAATAGGCTACACAGCTCCGAAAACGTAGAAGCCTACCCTTTTAGCATCATCATCAAAGGAAAATTGCTCCAGAGTTGTATCCAGCGACTTCACGACTGCTGAAAGCACAGTGACATCGGTTTCTGCCATCATACTTGTCACTGGTGATCGTAGCCAGGTATAAGCACGATCGCCTAGTATAATGGCAACCTCCTTTATACCAGCTGCTATTCGTTTCCTGACATCAGCACATGCGTCCTCAGCAAGATCCTCTATGATTGTCTCCAGCCCATACATTTCAAACCCATTAATCCCAATAGCCTGTACCACGGCGGGCAGATTGTATGCACATTCGCTACGATGCTCATCCATTTCTGACTGTGATAGGTGCACAAAGTACCTGACGAAATAGGCAATATCGTCATCAGACAACTCGCCACGCGTCTTCCAAAATAGCACGCCAAATTGATGAGCTAATGGGACGACAGTTGAGCCTGTACTGGATTCACAAAGTTTTTTCCACATGGGTATAAATTGATCTCTCCTGGTGTCGGAATCCACATAGTCTAACATAGCACCCATGGCTACTATAGCGGCTTCCAGAACACTTCGCTCTTCATCGACTAACAGCTCCGCCAACTCTTCAACTAGCTCGGCCCGCGTCATGACAGGCCCTAAACACGCGGCTAGAGCAGGCAATTGATTACACATGCATGCACGAACTTCCCAATCGGTATCTTGGCACAAGGCTATTGCTCGCCGCAGAAATACATCTCGGACTCGTCGAGCCTCCATCCGAGTAGCCGCGGCTCCTAGTACGCGACAACACCATACACGCAATGGCGGTGGCTGAGCTAATCCGCTATCAGCTAATGCCGACGGTAGTATATCAGCTTCTATAATATCAGGAGGTAGATTCCGCACTCCAACTAGTACAACCTCGGCCCAAGCAGCAACGGCGTCTACGTGAGATTTGAAGGCAATCTATAGGTGAGACATTCGTGATTGGATGGGCGGTTTTGTGCAGACAACTACCTTCTTGGGCGGTATCTAGTAATTTCCTGCCCGTGCTTGTAATATGCTGTAATGACTTGACTTGCAGTAGTCCAGAATCTACCAGAGAGGCTATTGCTTTTGCCTTAGTGACTTGCAACTGGGATGGGTCTTTCAGCAAGTCTTCGGTGACAACTGGTAGGACTTTGTGACGAAAGTCGGCGGTGTACTCCTGTGCCAGTCTCAGCAACGAGTTGATGACAGCACATTTTTGGACAGTAGCACCAGTCCTATTTTTCGTTCGAGTTCAGTATTTGATGCAGCGGAATGTGGATGTGGGATGCGGATTACAGAGGGACTGACCGGAGGAGTAGCACAGCACGATCGATTTCATTGAGAGACTCGTCGACAGTATATTTTTTGATTTCCTCTTCAGTCTAGACCAGTGTGCCGGCGGGTAGTACTAAGTGGGAATGATGATATATATACTATACCTTGTTGAGGCGACTGGTCATTTTCAATTCATCCGTTCCCTTGATATCAACCTCCATGGCATGCTCAGACATATCCATCAGGGTCGATTCCCAGTCACTATGCCATGGGGTGTCTTGACTGCCCGTTTTCATGATGCTAGTGAAGATTGGGAGATGTAGTAGAATCAAAGTTGGCTGACTGAGTTGGTGGGCGTGGAGCGCATTAAATCAAAATGCACAAGACTGATCACAGATGGGGTTGTTGTCCAGCATGATGACGTACCACGATCGTCAAGGCACAGTAGAAAGTAGGCAATTGGTCAAGTGACTAAGCTGAAGATCGCTATGCTTTGTCGAATGGGTGGGAGGGTAGTCAGGCTGTCGTGAATCTGGGCGAGGGCGGCTTCTCTGGGATAAACACTGGGTACTTGCTGTGTCCCCGTGCTTTATTCTCCTTGCCTATCCTTGCGCTTGGCTTCGCACCATTGATCAATGCCACTGGCATGGATGGAGTCCCCGAAAGCCGCCCAGCGGGAGAGAGGCCAACCTATCTATATCTCGGTATCTCCATTGCTGTCAGCATTGGCTATCTATCCTCCAACACGTTGCATCTTGCTGCGAGGAAAAGCCCATGTGTGGCGGGGATGGATCTGGTGGCCTGGGAGGCCCCTGATGACAAAGCGCTTCGTGGGGACACGCATGAGCGTGGTAGGCATCCGCATGCCCACATAGTGAGGCGATGCAACACGGACGGGGAGCGGGGTGGCAGTATTCATGCATTGCATGGACTTGTGCTAGGCGTCTTGGCTTCACGGCGTCGCAATTTATTGCACGCCTATATAAATATATAATAAACGTCAACCAACCGTCAAAGTCTGCAACGCAAACTCGGACTAGCGCTCGGGGATAACGACATGGCCGCTGCTACTATACAGGTACACGCTACTTGCATCCTCCTCGCATCCACTGGCTCTTCTACGCACCATTTACACATCCCGATAGTGCGGACTGGCGGATTCCATACTAATCCTGCATGAGCTCAAATCTGCCATCCTATGTAGGCTGTCCAGCACCAGCTCCATAAGAACATCCCAGCTCCCTCAACCATCCTCGTCTCCCCAAACCGATGCTGAAACTATCCCCACATCAATCTCCCCTCCGCCTGATCATGACCACATATCAATTAGTCCCAATGCCCACTACTCCGATTCTACTGCCCATGCCGAGAGTACCACCACTGCTTACACCATAACCTCGTGGACATCGCCTTTCCTTGGTCAACACCATCCGCTGAGGTTCAACAAAAGTTCAATATTCCTCCACACCCATACCCTTCATAGTCACCCACGACGCTTCTGGTCTCAAAGGAAGTTAGACAAGTTAGAGGCCGAGGCTGATGATCCTGCATTCAGGACTGATACAACAAGGCAGGCGGACCTCTACAAGGTGATCCCTTGCCCGCCCTGTTTCAACTGTCATCGCATTCTCCACTGACATCAGTCACAACGCGTGACTAGGAACTGCTAAAAACTGGAAATTATGCTGCCCTGATACACAGATATGAGACGCAACCGCAGTTAGGGCCTACAACCCTGCGGTATCCACAATCTGCCAGAGCCCTAGATGCTCAATTTGTTCAGCAGGACCGTGACTGTCTGAAAGCTTACATAACAGCCCTAGCTCGTGAAGGCAGAATTGATACCCTGTCTGATCGTCTCTCCCATCTAATGGGACGACCGAATCTTGCAAACTCATGCCTGTCTCAACCCTCTTCCGACTCTTCAAATAATACCAATATCATCACGGACATTGAACCCTCTAGTAGTAATTCAATGAGTACTAGCAAGGTACTACTGCATGGCCGACAGCACCTAGTGAAAACATCAACCACAGATTGGGAGCGTGCAGTAGCTGCTAGATCTGCTCCAGGCCGGTCGCCCCTCAACAGATTCCTGGGTATATCTGCTACAAGCGCAGCCGGGGCTAATGAGCAAACATCTGGTGATCGGGAGGCGCCCATTCAAGTAATCATATCCGAAGCATGGTCCTGGGGAAAGTTTGCTCGAACCATGACGAGTAAAATATTACTAGGCTTACTCCTCATGACAGGCCTTTCCGTCGTGCTGGATCAGCAAGGGATCATCAAATCTGGCATGGCATCTGCAGAGGTCGAACCCAACCACATGTCCCAACCCATCAAATTTGCAGATGTTCAAGGCGTCGATGAAGCCAAAGCTGAGTTGGAAGAAATAGTAAGCTTTTTGAGAGAGCCCAAAAAGTTTATGGAAGTAGGTGGTAAACTACCCAAAGGTATATTGTTGTATGGTCCACCAGGAACAGGGAAGACTCATCTAGCTCGTGCGGTAGCGGGTGAAGCAGGTGTGCCCTTTTTTCAAATGTCTGGATCAGAGTTTGATGAGTTGTACGTGGGAGTGGGCGCTCGTAGAGTTCGAGAACTGTTTACTGCCGCCAAAAAGAAGGCACCATGCATCGTATTCATAGATGAAATAGATGCAGTGGGCAGTAAACGAAGTTCCAAGGATCAATCGTATATGAGACAAACACTGAACCAGCTGCTGGTGGAACTAGACGGCTTCTCTTCCAGCGAAGGGGTCATATTTATCGCTGCAACAAACACTCCTGAGGCTCTGGATAAAGCACTCATCAGACCTGGACGATTTGATCGTCTAGTACCAGTCCCATTACCAGATGTCAAGGGTCGATCTCGTATATTAGAGGTACATATGAGGGCAGTACAAGTCGCCAGAGATGTCGACACCACCACTATAGCACGAGGCACTCCTGGTTTTTCAGGAGCAGACTTGGCCAACCTCATCAATCAAGCAGCCATCAAAGCATCCAAAGATGGCGCCAAATCTATACGAATGCATGATTTGGAATGGGCCAAGGATAAGATTATCATGGGTTCGGAGCGTAAATCTGCCGTCATATCAGAACATAATCGGAGACTGACGGCCTATCACGAAGGTGGTCATACATTAGTAGCTCTATACACTCCTGGCTCCCTACCGTTACATAAGGTCACGGTGATTCCTAGAGGTAATGCTTTGGGCGTTACTGTCCAATTGCCAGAAGCAGATGCCACGAATCATACC
This sequence comes from Synchytrium endobioticum, assembly GCA_006535955.1. Classification (NCBI taxonomy): domain Eukaryota; kingdom Fungi; phylum Chytridiomycota; class Chytridiomycetes; order Synchytriales; family Synchytriaceae; genus Synchytrium; species Synchytrium endobioticum. The sequence goes on along the minus strand of QEAN01000473.1, from coordinate 6,950 downwards.
CGTAAAGAGCTCTCGGCCATACTGGATGTATGCATGGGTGGACGAGCTGCGGAAGAGATAATATTTGGAGTCGACGAAGTTACAACTGGAGCCCACTCTGACTTGGAAAAGGCAACTTCTGTAGCAAGGGAGATGGTGATGCATTATGGAATGAGTGAGAAAGTAGGCCTAGGTGCCTATAGAGACGAAGAGTTAGAGAAACTGTCCCCACAGACTCGGGTATTAATCGAGTCGGAGGTCAAGAGCATGCTGTCTGTTTCGTATGCTAGGGCCACGAGCATCTTGAAGACTCACAAGGATGAGCTTCATAGATTATCCAGGGCTTTGATGGACTATGAAACACTCACACTTGAGGAAGTGAAGGCTGTCATCAAAGGCGAGTGTGGACTGTACAATTGTGAATGAATGCTAGATTGCACGCTTTGCTAACGTGCCTCTTCTCTTTGTAGGCGTAGATATCAACAAAGCTAAGAGAATCGAGACTTTTGGTTCTCTATAATATCTTGACCGTGCCTGTTGTGTAATTTTTTCTCGTTGCATGAATGTTGTTAATATCAATCAGTGGATCTAAAGGTAACGAGCACAAGCCGTTTCACTCTGTCGAAGAGGTTGGAGGATCATTGGCCCAGAACATCGCGCGGGTTGCAACTCGACTCTTGTGCGTTTTCCGCGATGTAAATTCTGACAAGGGTGTCCGTGTGATGCACACCAAGTCAAAACATCCTGCTCCCCCTGAGAACATCATATATGGCTACCATGAAGCTGGCTGCTGGGGCGGCTGCCCTCTAAGTTGCGAAGTCACACCACAATTACGGAGAGCCTGATACGATTCACACGACAGTTGCCTCTGCTTCATCTACCATCACAAGTATCTCGTCTATCAATATCAAGCCCGCTGATGGTACGCTGAATACACCTGCAACAACGGCAATTCCAGCAATCACCATGGATCATGAAGTATTCGAATTCGACCATCATGAGGAGTTTGTACCGAGTGCGTGCGCAGTATCAGATTCTGACATCTATTTCCAAGGTACGCGATCACCAGAAGGGCGAGTAGCCCCCGCTCTCGTCAACACTGGCAGTCACTCTGACGTGGTGGTTCCTTTTGAGGACATTGATGAAGTTGATGAATGTGCAGACGATGAGAAAGACCCAGGAAAGGGGCACAGTATGAGTAAAGCGATACCAGTCCCCACTTCATCCAGGCCTGCACGAAAATCCATGGTTCAAGTCAAACACGATGAAGGAGATGCACTAAGCCACGAGTTGTCGACATCTGTAGAATTGGAGGTATTGGCGTTCCAGTGCGCATCGTCCTTATCTGGTGTAGATATCGCCAGTGGCGGTCAAAGGGGCGAGAGTGGTAGTGATAACGAGCTTCCCCCGCCAGCCACCAAAGTGGGATTGGCAGATTTTGAATTATTGTCTGTGATCGGGCAAGGTGCATATGGAAAAGTATATCTAGTACGCTTAAGGGACACGGGTCGGGTCTTTGCCATGAAGGTTTTGAAAAAGGCTAGTATCGTGGTGCACAGTAAGATGCATGAGCATACCCAAGTGAGTTTGGCAGTCAAGTTTTTGCCGATCGAGTCTCATCATACTATTCTAGAATGAGAGAACGATTCTAGAAGAGGTCCAGCACTGTCCTTTTATCGTCAACCTCCACTATGCATTCCAAACAGCTGACAAACTCTATCTAGTATTACAGTATGCATGCGGAGGGGAATTATTCACGCATCTAGGTATCGAGGGAATGTTTAGTGAAGAACAAGCATCCTTCTATATTGCCGAATTAGTTTTGGCACTTGACCATCTCCATCAACTTGGTATCATCTATCGAGACCTCAAACCTGAAAATTGTTTATTAGATGCAGAGGGCCACATCCTGCTCACTGATTTTGGTTTATCGAAAACGTCCTTGGAAGCAAAAACTATTTGTGGCACTGTCGAGTTTATGCCACCCGAGATTATTCTCGAGCAATCTTATGATAAAAGTGTTGATTTTTGGGCTTTAGGTATCATGACGTTTAATCTTTTGACGGGCGCAGGTCCCTTCAGGTCTAGTAATCCCAAGAAATTGAACGAGAGAATAATCAAGGCCAAGTTTGAGTGCCCAAAGTATATGTCCTCATATGCCAAAGATTTTTGTATTCGAGTGAGTCATGGACATTGACGCATACATGCGGCTCTACAAAAGGCTTACTCTACGCAAAATGCATAGTTGTTGAAAAAGTCTCCAGCCGCTAGATTAGGGGCAGGTCGAAATGGCATAGAGGACATCAAAAAGCACGGCTTCTTTAGGAAGATCGATTGGAAAGCCTTGACCAACAAAGAGGTGGCGCCACCGATCGTGCCAAAGGTGGAGTCGCTATTAGATGTCAAAAACTTCCATCGTGAGTTTACGGGAATGGCATTGGATTCGCCACCGCATAATGATAAGAGTATTGTATTAGAGGGGTCGGTTAAGGGACTGGAGGATGCTTTCAAGGGTTTTAGTTATGTTAACAGGTTTTTGGCAGCAGACGTCAAGCCCGACGAGAGTTTGGGGTCATTCAGTTGAGACTGGTGGTCTAGCTTCCAGGCGAACGTGATGAGCATACCTTTTATAGGTGCTACTTTTTAAAAACGCATTGCATGAAAAGGGAATCGCGCCCTTCCGGGAAAGGAACTGTTTCGTTATCTAAATGGTTGTTATGTATATACGTCATAGATTGTAGTTGTGTTATTACGGATTCATTATAGATTACATAGATATTTTGTGGGTGCATGTGCTCATGCATAGATGGCTTTCTTGTACTTGATGTGTTGAGTACGTTTGAACAGTGGTCCAAAGGACCGTGAGGCTAGATATACGGGCGCAGTGTGACGCGGGCTGGCACCGTTGTTGAAGAGGCCAGTTCATTGCTCCACCGCGGCAGCTGCTGTGGGGCTGCCGTGCATTCGTTCCCGAACCCGCAAGAGCCATCCATGTCCATGTATAGCAAGATGGTTGTTTTGGCCTTCAGGCATAGTGCCAACGAGGCTTGCCTACATCAAGACCACCGTCTACGCATCCCGCCAGCTGCCGCAAGTCTCCACACAACACAATACGAAACCGATCTCGAACCCGCAAGCCCACGAGCCAAATCCGCACACACCAGACTCCTCAAGCCGCCAACTCCGACTGGCCCAAGTACACCATCCAAGGATCCCCCGCCTTCTGCGTTCCAAGCACCAGACTCATATCGTCCCTCAAACCAAACCAGACAAAACAACTCAACAAGTGCCAATCATCACATCGTACCGCATGCGGCAACGGCTGCCGACGGTGTGATATCTGAACCCACTGATATGAGACCCGTCTATACATATTCAGAGGACGGGCGCCAGCTCGGCCCATACAAGATTGAACGCATGTTGGGGCAAGGCGCCTTTGGTCATGTCATGTTGGGTGTCGATACCAGGACGAGTAGGAAGGTGGCGCTGAAAATGATGGACAAGGACATGCTGACCGAGAGCGAGAGGGTGCAGGTTTGTGTGCAACGAGAGATTGAGATTTGCACGGTAAGTTGCCGCCGGTGTAGCTGGTGATGTTACATCTATGAAACCCTCGCCAGCAAGGTCCTGCGTTCCTGCCGATGCATTTTACCCTTTCTCATTGTTCATGCAATGGTAGACGGTGAAACATCCACATATTGTCAGATGCATACAAACCTTTGAAACAAGCAGTCAACTAGTTCTGGTGTTGGAATATATTGCCGGCGGAGACCTTTTTGATTATATAGTACAGGGAAAATGTACTGTAGAAGACGCCAGAGATATTTTCTATGAACTAACTTCAGGTAGCTTGGATGATGACGCGGAATGTCCCTGGCCCATCCTCAGCTTGACAAATTTTTCATCCATAACGTAGCCGTGGCATACTTACACTCTAGACGTATATGCCATCGAGATCTCAAGCTAGAAAATGTATTGCTGGATACCCAAAAGCATGTCCACATAGCAGACTTTGGCCTTGCTACCTTCTTCGATCCGGAGACACCATTGACAGCTCGTCTGGGATCTGAAGACTACTCGTCTCCTGAAATTATACAGGGGTTGCCGTATAATCCTGTATGTACGGATTCATGGGCCTTGGGCGTCATACTGTACACAATGTTGGCAAAAGAGCTACCCTTTCAACCAGGTCCAAACGGAGATGTCAAGCCCATGTATCATCGCATTGCCAGAGGAGAGTATAGATGGCCGAAACATGTCAATGTGCCAGACGATGCCAAAGATCTGGTGAAAGGATTGCTGCAATCAAACCCAAAAAGGAGAATGACCGCTTCAGACTGTTTGACGCATGCGTGGTTGAGTGAATGCCGTAGCAGGAAGGGTAGTTTGAATGGGACAGGGATGAAATATGATGGCTCAAGTACCATCAGTGCTGTCACTAGCAATTACTCTTACAATATTCAGAAGCTGCCTACACCGGAAGCCGAAGATATCCATAGAGCCATCAGAAGGCCCAGTATCTCGATACCCGTACTTGGGAGTTATAGAAATATTCATTCGGCGCCACCGAGCCTCGGAGAAGCAGGCTCCGACTTCTTGAATGGTTCATTGTTGTGAACCATATACATTATTTATGCTTTTGGCCGTCTTGTATTTCCTGTTTTCTTATTTTGGCAGATACCTCAAAATGCGCAACTGTAAGCTATCTCTACTTTCTTGCATATGATGTCATACACGATGAAGCCATTCGCGAAACCTTTAGTGCCTTCTTTTATCACATGCTGGTTTCGCGTCGGTCTTTCTACTGTGGATTCCGAAAATTTCAGTCCGAGTAACGACATACTTATATTATGACCACAACGACTTATGCTTCAGAACCACGTCCTACATTTACTACCCCTCTGGCACGACACACGAGACGAAAGCATAACGCGCCCCGATCATTTCCTATGGGTACCAGGCATGCCGGGGACAACGCCATCGTCCTTTTTCGCCTTCTTTTTCGGCCCGCCCTTGACAAAACTACGCCACGATTGCACCCGCTCGTCGCGCGTGGCTTCCCACGCCTTGTCCTCGTCCGCCTTTCGCTTCTTGGCCTCGGCGAGCCTGTCCTCCTCGCGGCGCTTGAACTCGACCTCGTTCCTGTTCTTGATAACCTCGCGGTTCTCAATGTCGCGGATCATCCGGCGCAGCTCCATCCTGATCGCGACGATCGTCTCGGCGCTGCCCGCCTTGGGGTCCGCGCTCCCGATCTTGAGGGCGCGCAAGACAGTCGTGCGGGNTTCCCGGAGCATATCGAGCAGGGCGGCGGTCTGCTCCGGGTCGGCTGTGAGCGTGTGCTCGGCGTGTTTGAGAAGCTCGAACGCCGCCGCGGCGCTGGGGTTGGTCGTCTTGTCGGGGTGCGTGAGCAGGGATTTTTTGCGGTACTGCAGCTTGATGTGCTTTGGATCCAGCGTGCCGGTGAGGTACACGGACGGCGGGAGCTCCAGGATCTCGATGCTGGGGGT
>QEAN01000472.1:0-14282 GCA_006535955.1 Synchytrium endobioticum | reverse complement strand
ATCTGCTTATGTCGGACATATGACGCCATAGATTTGACGTGTGGCGACCCCTCAGCGGAGGTAATCTCCGACCCCGACATTGTCGATATATAACAAGAGGAATGGCCAGATCTTCAAAAGTGAAAAGGAATCACACGCCCCTGTCAATGTGGCGTGACTGGTGTCAGAAATAATTCACGATTTCATCACATTCACTTCTGTCAGCTGTGTGAGTGGGTAGTCGCCTTCAGTTGTTGAAGTTGGCACTGTTATCGAGCAAGTGGTGGGCTCCATCACTCTTAACAATCAAAGCAGCAACTCCCTTACGCTCATAACTTCGATAAACCCTTATAAGGTGACTGTAACGACATACGAAGTGTAGAAAGTTATGTACGTATCGTAATCACACTCTGACGCATCAGAATCCTTCTCGGTTCTCTTCACTGACACTCACTGAAAATCTAAATCTAAATAGTTCACATATAATGCAAACAATGGGCGTCAAATATGGCTGGAAAATGATATTGGGCCTTAACGTAGTAACTGCCATCCTGTCGGCAACCGAGCTCTTTAGCATATTTACAAGGCCTGTCAAGGAACCTGTCAGCGAAAGCTCTGACGACGGGGACGAGCCGATGACATTCGAGGGCATGCATCGAGACTGGCTAGATGACAGAGAGCCTCCATCCGACATAGAGTGCCCGTCCAGCTCCGATGATAATGACGCCAATGAGAATAACCCCACTGACCATGTCAACATTGAAGATATTCGATATATATACGTTGATGTGTTGGGGTGCTTCTATCCGGAAATACTCCGGTGTTGCAGTGGTAGTAATCCAGACGAACCATTGAACCTGTATCCATTGATACACATGATCGAGGGAATGTTTCCGACTGGGCCAACTTGGATGGTGATAGATGGAATGGCATGCGATACACAAATGCACATACGGAATACGCATCCGAATACGCATATAATAGGCATCGACCTCGGTGCCGAATGTATGTTCGCAGCAGTAGCGTATAATCCAGATGATCCTGCCCACCTACAGACTTTGGCAGTACGGACGAAATCCATTACCGAACCAGAACGCCTATTTCGAAGCTGGCTACAGCTGACGAAACCGGAACGGCTGGTTGGAATAGAACGGCAATGCACCAAGTCAGCTGATGATGGATGGCCTGCTTTTATGAAGGCATTCGTTATTGCATATGACGAATTGCATTGTCACTATGGTGGTAAGTGCTACATGAAAAGGTCCTGGGATGCGGCCAAGGCTAAACAGGGGGAGATGGATCGTGCATTGGAAGGTCTTGTGCGTATGGTTGGCGAGACCATGGGCAACAAATTACCAGATAAGAAAAAGGTTATTGTTGCTATCGGGTTAGGTGAATTTGAAACCACGAATTCTCGCCATATTGGCTTTACCCGGTACTTGATCCGCAAATTGAAGCCTCTGGGATATACAATTGTGGGTGTTGATGAATATTACACCTCGCAAAAGTGTCCATGTTGTGGAGGGTACGTTGAGAGGCAAGCAATGAGACGGCTTTACTGTAGACAGGATCATCTGTGGTTTCATAGGGATGTGTTGGCAGCTGAGAATATGGTCAACATATTGTTGAGCTTTTTGGACACTGGACAACGTCCAGAGTATCTTTTGCCCCCGAGAAGACCCATGGTCAAGAAGAGTCGAGGGACTCGATAGGCGGATTGAAAACCCGCGACAAATTCACGGAATTTCTGTAAGTTGAGATGATTGTGTTTATATCCAAGTGCTGACAATTCTTCAATGTACCCTCTATTTTGCAGGTGTCAGAAATGACGAGTGAACCATTTCATGCAGAGGGTTTCTTTACCGTCTGCGTGCAAACGCAAACTCGACACTGCCTTTGGTGATACGTACACGTAAAACCATGTGTCGAATCTCTTGCTCTCGACAGCCGGTGTAATCCACTGCGTTCGAATGTGTCAGTACAACTAGCGTAGGTCGCTATACCACCCCGTATGAACTACCCACATTAGAATACAAACCCAACCTATTCAGATCAGGCACACACCCAGTCGTTTTCGCCATCTCTAAAAGTTTCGTTCCATCGTCATGTACACTCTTCCTCCACTGCGCTATCTCATTCACCGGCAACTTCAAATCTGGTTTAAAGACATTCAATCCACATTCTTCAAAGGCCTCGCGAATGGCGGCTACTTTGAAGGCGAGCGCCTTGGAAATTGGGTTGTCTAGGATTGTGAGCCACTCTGGACTGTGATCTGCTGGGTCAAGAGCGCCGCCTGGGAAGACCATTAGGCCTGCACAGTTGTGCGTGGAGGTATCAATTGGAATCCACAGAAAGCATGCCATACGATCCACGTACCCCCAAACGGCCCCCTATTGTTCCTACATCGACAGACCAAGCGCGTTAGTCTTTTTCGAAATGACACCGATGTCACGCCCTCAAATGCCCCTTTTTAAGCAGCGCCAACATGACATTCAGGTACCTTTTAAGCATCAATACTCGAAATCCCTTTGCGTCACCTTGGATCGGACTACATACAATGATACTGGCAGCGGGTATAATTGCAACTCCTGATGAAATTTTTTCTGAGAATATTCTGTACAGTAATTGAGACTCCGCAAAAGCCATGATCGTTCATACAAGCCTGACCCGGCGCAATTCATGGGGACACTTCCTCAAATCGCTTGTCTGTTATTTGAAGATTCCACCATCAGTGGAAATGAGATGAATAGACAACGTAAAGAATCAATCCATGGATGTTATTTGGATGCTCACACTGGACAGAATAGGGGTCTTGGGGGGTGATGGCTATATGGAAGCGTGTCAGTAACGAGGAGGTCAAAGTTGGCGGTTGGATATATATTTCAGATTTACCATTTTGGGAGCAGTTGAAAGCACAGACGAGTTACCCGGCGATCTATATATACAACTGGAGGATAAGTCGCATTAATCTAACTGGACATGAGAAAAAGAATGAGAAAGCAGAAGCATGCTGTGAAGCATTGGAGATGCTCGAGTGGTCATACCACGTGGCTCTTCTGTCATGTGGTATTATTTTGTGTATTATATAAGGGGCAGACCACTAGCTGTCATTTCACCTTTTCATGGATGATGAGCTGACATCTATTTATCTACAGTTATCGAACATGCCAACATCCACATCATGCTGATACATAGACAATCAAAGGTGACGAGACAAGCTAGAATATTTACATCGTTGCCTCATTTGTTGTCTTTGTCGCACTATATGACATATTAACACAGACAATCACTGTGACTGTTCGGATTGTATGGCAAACACGCATGGAGCCGCGTTAAAGATCTCTTATTGAAGCATTTGATTCTGACCAAAAAAATTTGTCGAATTCAGCAATATGGGCTACCACCGATGATTGAGGTGAAGCTTCCTCAGCTCAGAAATGCGCTTGTCTGGAACATGAAATCAATCGTGAAGATGAGAGTGATCCACCACTGCCTAGAATGATTCATTTTCTGGACCATATACAATACTAACATTAAAACCATCTAACATAACGAACTACCACCATTCCACGAAAATAGAGGGGATCCGTTATCATTACTCTCATACAAGCTGCAAAGACGTTAAGCCGTCGTTACACTCTTCGCCTACGTTTGTAAGGACATATGTTAATACCTAGTCTTTGAACCCCTTTTTCCCAGAAGCGGATGAAGTGACAACTTGCCAAATTCCTTGGGCTAAATTTTAATGAGATGCGTTAACCCTTGGCTCTCCAACATTCAGATCACACTGATGAAGGGTTTCCACTTACTTGTCTGGATTGATATCCTTGATAGTAGCCAAATGGTAAGACAATATTTGTAATGGGACGATATTTAAAACAGCTTGTAAGGCATCCACTGTAGATGGTACCCGCAGAGCTTGGTAGTTTTGAAATTCGGAATTCTTATCATTTTCGGAGCAGATCAATAACGGATGACCTGATCGAGCTGTGACTTGTTTGAAGGCATTCATGTTGTCTTCGTAGTGCTTGTCTTTGGTGATGATCCTGCATGGGGAATTTGTAGAATATTACTAAAGTAGATGTCGTGCGCTATTCCAAAAAAACAAAAACCTACATGATGATCGGCATGTTTGGTTCGATTAAAGCCAAAGGACCATGCTTCAATTCACCAGCCAATATAGCTTCGGCATGGATATAAGATACCTCTTTGATTTTCAGAGCACTTTCTAAAGCAGTAGCTCCTTGATACCCACGAGCCAGCAAAATCAAGTCTTTGTTCTTGCCATAATCAGCGGCAATCTTTTTGATTTCTGGCTCTAGAGCTAATACTTTACGTATATTACCAGATAACGCAGCTAGGCCATCAATGATCTCCATTCGACGAGCTTGCTTGTCTAATCGATCTTCGGATAGTTGTAGGGCGATCATGGTCAAGGCGATGAATTGAGAAGTGTAAGCTATTGTTGATGTATGGTTTGGTTGCGCTGCCCGCCCAACAACAAAGGCCCAGACGAAAACCAGCAATACCTACCTTTGGTTGAGGCAACAGAGATCTCAGGTCCAGCATTGATATGAACACCGCAATGAGTCTCTCGTGAAATCGTAGAGCCCACAGTGTTACAGACACCTAAACACAATGCACCGCGGTCTTTACAATATTGTAAAGCCAACAAGGTATCCTTGGTTTCACCGGATTGTGATACGAATATACAAACATCGTCCCGAAAAACTGGCAAGCCTTCATCCAGAAAGGCTGACGCCAACTCTACTGATACTGGTACCTCCACCAGTTCGGCAAATAGACTACGCGTGGCAACGCAGGAATGGAATGAAGTGCCACATGCGACAAAAATAATACGACGACTTCGACGGATGTTGGTCAACTATTGCTTGACGGGCTTTCAGCATACTAGCGTGTTGAAAAAGCAGCTTACAGAATCAGCTTACTTGAGACCTTAAGCCACCCAACACAACTCGGTACGTATCAAAGTTAACACGACCTCTCATGGTGTTGACAACGGATTCAGGCTGTTCAAATATTTCCTTTTGCATAAAGTGTGCAAAGCTACCCTTTTGAATCGCTTCCAACTCTTGCTCCAATTCAACCAATGGACGAATGGAGGACATGGTATCATCACGTCGCAATCGGTGAATTTGCAATTCTACGAAATTGCTGTCTGTCAGCTGTATCGGTTCTGAACAAGGTTCATAATCATGATTCAATATTCACCTCCATCATGAATGTGTGCGATATCATCATCCTCTAAATACAAGACCCGCTTGGTATGTTCAATAATAGCAGAAGCATCTGATGCCAACAGAAACTCGATAGGTTCTGGAACTCCATCTTCAGTCATAAAAGCTCGTGATTGGGTACGACGTAATCGCGGTGCATCAGCTCCCAAGAATCCATTTGATTGACTTTCCACTAGGATGGATGGGCTACATCACTACATGAGCTGTGTTATTTTTTGGCGTCGCTTACCATTGCCGATCTCTTCGACTTCAACATCGACAAAGTCGACCTTGAGTTTCCGAGTAGTCTTGACACCAACCAACAACGGGGATCCTCGTCTGGCAGCAACCAGTTCGCCTGGGAAATGTGTTGATTTGAAAATCTATATGGCGCGGCCACGTATGAGTGGATCTGCGATGCTTAAATTTCTACATGCTGGATGTATGCAGAACTTACGAAGGCATAGGCACCTTCCTATTGTTCATCCCAAATTACTGAATACGCACAAAGGCCTTTGATAAAGAAGATGGCGCTCACCAATTGAGCACAGACAGCCTTGACAAGCTTGGTAAAGGAGATATCTTGACCAGCATTCTTTTGCTGGTCGTACACGTACTTGCACAGCTACAAAAGAAGTAAAATGACGGTCGGGCTCGGCGTGTTTTGGACATCATGAGGTACGTACTTTGGCGACACACTCAGTATCAGTTTCAGAAGTGAAGGCATTAGCACCGTATCTTCGTTCCAAGAAAATTTTAATGTCCTTGTAGTTAGTAATGATACCGTTGTGTACGACCTACATGTCGGAAGCAGGTTAGCAATTAATCACGGGTTGAATGAGATTACAATACTTGCCATGAATTCATTGGTAGCATCAGACGAGTGAGGGTGGCAATTACGAACTGATGGAGGACCATGAGTAGCCCAACGAGTATGCGCCATGCCAGAACCAACTGTAAACTGATGTTGCTTTGGATGCGCATCATCAATCTTCTTGCGTAGAGCAGCTACTTTTCCGACTTCACGAAATAGCATGATGCCACCCTCATCTCCATCAACACAGAGACCTATTTATGGTGAGAATGAGGTCGTTGGTTCATTGGCGCTACATCATCGGCAATGTGTCTAGGCCGCGATGACCTGGCAGGCAATCACTCGTGATCACGTACCAGCCGAGTCGTAGCCTCGGTACTCCAGACGGGCTAGGCCGTTCAACAGAGCTTCCAATATGTACTTGCTATGGGTTTGATATGAATCAGATCAGTTTCTTGGCTGAGGATTAACATATGTGACACCAGTGAGACCATTCCAACATCAATCGAACAAGGACGATAACGACAACGATAAATACCGATCTCTGTCGACCAAGTAATTCAGATACCCGAATATGCCACACTGCGTTGCAGTTGCAAGTTAATTGCCATGTTGGCATCCAATACATGCATACCATTGAGCGAAGATAGCGAATGATGGGTGGACGTTGCTGCGGTGCTTCGTCGATGGCAAGCCTCCGGATTTGTTGGGTGGATTGTGAGGGTTTAAATGGTCCGTTTCCTACGTCGCTCGCGACCCAAATCACACAAACGCACACGTCGGATGTGCAGAACGGGCAGTCTGCGGCATATATAATATCTGCATCTCGGAAAACGCGGGAGCCGCCACGGGAGGGTCGCATTACGCAGATCGGACAAAGTATGCGCGACGATGGCCAAACACGCAATTGGGCAAATCAGTCCATAGTTTGCATCGTCCTGCCAAGGCAATGCTCGGCAACGCGACAAACACGGACGCCGCCCCGGAGCAGCGAGGCGCGCGCGGATACGCGGCTGTGCGTGCACGAGGATGCGTTTGACGTCTTCCGCGCGAAGTGCACGTGCGTGTCACAGGTGTGTTATCACATGATAACATTTGGTCACTGATCGCTGTCCGGTCGGCGTCCGCCAGGTTGGACTCGATGACATCGGCTTTCGGGTTGGCTGTCAAACCTGAAGGGTGGTCAAGCACAAAAGGGGTCCAGAGTCGCTTCATCTTCCCTCAAGATTGAAAACTCTTGATACTAGGCTGACATCTCTCTTCAGGTATGTGCGCGGTGTTGAGATGGGGGAATATGGATGTATACATGGGATGTATACATATATTGTACATATGGGTCCTTGTAATGATGGATGCATGGATGGATGTTTGTATTGAAGATGTATCCATCATATAAATTCTTGATACTAGGCTGACATCACTCTTCAGTCTCACAGTGCGAGAGCGACACGCCCGGCCATCTATGCAATGCCCTTTTCCGCAGCCACGACACCTCCATCGACCATCCGCGACCTCATGAGACGTGCTGCCCGTCGCGCCTCCTTGCTGGGCGTGCTTCCATTGCAGTGCAGCCCCAAAACAGTCAGTTTGGCGTTCCATCAAGGCAGACCATCCCAGACCGCATCCAATGCCCACCAGACGAGCGTCTCCGCTGTGTCTGCGGACGGCAGCAGGTCCAAGTACTACGTATTATCCATGTTTCCGTATCCCTCGGGCCGGCTACACATGGGACATTTCAGAATCTATGCCATCGCTGACACTATAGCCAGATTCAGATATTGCACAGGAAACGATGCACGTACCCGTTAATGTTACATCGTACGATCGTCGGCTGACGCTGATGATAAACTAGCTCATACATCCCATGGGATGGGATGCGTTTGGACTGCCGGCGGAAAACGCGGCCCTAGACCACGATCTTCATCCTGCTACGTGGACAAGGACCAACATAGATCATATGAGACAGCAGCTCAAGGACATGGGTACCTGTTTCGAGTGGAAGAGGGCATGTTCAGAGTCAGCACCGTGCTCTTTCAAAATTCTGTCTGGTAACGCAATTTTAATTGTAGGAAATATCCACCATCGACCCATCGTACTATAAATGGACTCAGCTTATATTTCTCAAGCTCTTGAAGTCTGGATTGGCGTACCAGAAGGAAGCTTGGGTTAATTGGGACCCTGTGGATGAGACTGTGTTGGCTAATGAGCAGGTGACGATCGCTGCAAATCTCATTCCGACGCCTTTGGTTGTTCATTACGGGTGTGTCATGCCGTCATAGGTCGATGCACAGGGCAGAGCTGACAGATCGGGAGCTTTGGTTCAGAGGAGGAAACTACGACAATGGTTTTTGAAGACCAATCATTATGCCGAGGTATGCCATCACGACGTTTGTACCAGTTGCCCTTCAATGCGGCAATGTGCTCATCCCTCAAGCTTTTGCTATTCCTCAATATAGGAACTGCTCAACGACCTGAACGATCTGGATTGGCCAGATCATGTGAAACAACTACAACGCAACTGGATTGGGAAGACAGAGGGCTGGGAGGTCGACTTCAGAGTTTGTGTCGCATCCGTAAGCTCGACTATCATGTCCGTAATGCAGTTGCGGCGACATTATTTGCCACCAATTTCGAATCGTAGGCACCAGCGGCGGCACCATCACCTCATCTTACTGTATTTGTTGAAAATTTGAATCACTTATTGAAAACAGATTACTTGGCAATTTCCCCAGAGCATCTATTAGTGTCGGACTGGTGAGCACTTTCTGAACAACACCCTGTGACCGATCTCGACATGGTCGACAATAGTTCACGATAGGTATTTGCCAAAGTCCATATCATCCAAAATTTTAAAATACGCCGAAACGGCCCAATCCAAATGGAAGACGACCCGGTCAAATGCCAACGGTACGGGCGTTCACAATGTTTATGGTCCTGTGAATGCTGTTGCCACTATTCCAATTCAAGTAGGAGTGTTCGCTGGTATATTCGGAAGTCACCCAGTAACTGGAAAACGTATACCCATATACATTTCGGACGCTTTGATGAGCCCCGCCTCGATAACAAAGGCCGCCATTGGTGTACCCAATCATTCGCCAGATCATGCACGCTTTGCTATGAGGCACAAGATGCGACCAATGGCTGTGGACGATTTGACCATGAATGCTACTGAGATTGGAAAAACTCTAACGGATACTGGCTTGGGTCGTCAAACAGTTCGAGTTAGTATTGTTACATCTCTCTTGTTCACCTAGGTAACCTTCTCTTCAAGTATAGTATCGATTGAGGGATTGGCTGGTATCTCGTCAACGATATTGGGGTACTCCTATACCCGTAATCCATTGTGCGACATGTGGTGTAAGTCTGTTGGGCATACTACATCACTGTTAGATTCCTTTTTCTCACCCTCACTTACCCGACATTAGGTAGTGCCAATTGAAGAACCAGAGCTACCAATAGTTCTACCAGAAGATTTGGCTATATCAGGGCGCGGAGTATCTTCATTGAATCAGGAATGGTCCAAATGTACCTGTCCAAAGCACGTAATTCAGAAGATGCACTGATAAACGAGAGATGGACTGATATATTGTTCCAACCAACAGATGTAAACAACCTGCTACAAGGGAAACGGACACGATGGACACGTTCGTGGACTCATCATGGTACTGGTTGCGGTATTTAGATCCTCACAACTCGCAGCTGTATGATATGAGTACCATGTTCTGTGCTGAGGCAGCACCACAATCAGTCGTCATACCCTGACTCGTGATCATCATCATCATAGACCGTGTGACAATTCCCTGGCGTCGAAATACCTTCCAGTAGATCTTTATATTGGTGGTGTAGAACATGCGGCCATGCATTTACTCTATGCTAGATTTATGGGCAAGTTTCTGCGTGATCAAGGGATGCTGGGTGATGCGTTGCAGATGAAGAAGGGTGAACCGTTCAAGAGGTTATTGGCTCAGGTGCGAGCGACATTCAACTAACTTTAATTTTGGAGTCCAAGGGTTTCAAGCGTTGATTCTAACTGTGGTTTAGGGTATGGTCCAAAATCAAACTTATCGGTGTCCCAAGACGGGGAGATATTTCAAAAAGGAAGAATTAGATCTATCAGGTAGATCCATTTTCTATAAACGGCAAAATCGTTCTCAAAGCTCAGATGACAGGCACGTCATAGATCCGAGGAACGTACGTATCAAATCAACAAACACACAGCCAGTAGTCACATACGAGAAGATGTCCAAATCGAAATATAATGGAGTTGATCCTGAAGTACGCGTTACGATGCTCAATTTCTCGGGTGCTTACCAACATCGTGCTGATGCATATTCACGATTTGGCAGGACATCATCAGAGAACACGGCGCTGATGCAGCAAGGCTTCATATCCTTTATCGTGCCGCTCCGGCTGACGAATTATTATGGGATGACAATGGAGCCATTGGAATGAGTCGTTGGCTCAACCGTGTTCGAGAATTAGTTCTCTCACATCATGACAACCCGGCATTGTTGGAAGGGATAGCAGAAGGAGAAAAGAATGACGAAGCCAGGACTATATCAATTATGACTCTCTCTGTAATTGAAAAGGTGTGTGATTGCTATCTCGCACGAGTAAAGTTGCTAATATTACAACGCTATAACTAATCGTATAGGTTACCACTTCCCTATCTGATACATATGCTTTTCATACCGCCATTGCGTCTTTGATTAAATTCACCAATGCATTGGTAGCCTTGAGTAAAGAATCTCAAGTCCACGGGCTACAAGCGTACGACACCGCTGTCAGAACATTGGTGCAACTAATGACGCCATTTGCACCAGGGCTTGGATCTGAGTTGAGGGATTTGTTGAAGATTGAAAGTGTTGGCTGGCCTACAGCCAGTGCTGTGGAGGACAGTGTCGACGGGGAAATCGATGTAGACGAAAAGACGACAGTAGTCATCATGGTATGCGCTTCGAGTGGGCAAGACACTAGAATCGGAAGGTGCACGTGGGTCAAGTAACTTTCTTTTTTTTTTTACAATTGCTTCTTAGGTGAATGGCAAAGCGAGAGGAACTTTTCAAGTCTCGTCTGCTTCGTTGTCTCAATCAGATCTCATACAAGACCTGGCCAGACGGACAGACACCTTCAAGAAATGGGTTGACCCTGCACCAGTCAAGAGAGTGCTTATTGTTGATAATGGTAAAGTCATCAACTTTCTACACTGATCTACAGAGTTTTGTAAAGGTAGCATGTAGTCCATCTGACTTCTGCGTCTGCATAGTTTATATGATTATCATAGCAATAAGAAGTCTGCGGCTTATTAGAACTATGTTAGGCCCTGCCTTTCGGTGGGGATTAATGAGTATTACGCATCCAAGAAGTGCCCGGGTTGCAAGGGGTTTGTGGAGATGCAGGCTATGCACCGCTTGTATTGCCGTGGTTGCAACAAGTGGTATCACAGAGATGTGATGGCAGCTGACAATATGGTTAATATTGTCAGGGGGTGGGTCGAGCAAGAGTCGAGCGACTCGCTAGGCTGTTTGGTTGCTAACACTGTACAGTACAGGGGTCGGGAAAGTGTTAATATAATTGATTTCAAGTTGTACGTAATACATAGTAAAATATTTTTTATTGCACCACGAAAAAGGAAAAAATGTCTTTGCGAATTCTAAGAGGCATTATTCCATTCAATATTCACAAGAAGTGAGCTCTGGCCATTTCGTAAACTTCATCGACTGCAGCTTCAGATGATATCTGCAACATTGTGTCAGATGTCAGTCAGATCACAGAAGGTGAAGCACCAACAATCAAGGGACAGTCGTCTCATCGTATACATACCTTGACACATCGTCCCTGTTTCTCAAAGTGCTCAATAACAGGGCTACTAATGTCCACAAACGTCTTGAACCGCTTCTTGATAGTCTCAATGCTATCATCTGCCCGTCCACTCGTCTCTCCTCTCTTGAGCAACCTCTCCACAAGCACGTCCTCGGGACACTCAAAGGCCAGCACGAATTTACAATTCTTAATCTGCTCTTCGAATGCGACTGCCTGGTCTAATGCTCGCGGAAATCCATCGATCAAGAAGCCAGGTGCATCAGCGTCGCATGATTCCATTGCGGCTTGTAAAATCTGGAGAGTGGTTTCCATGGGCACGATTTGACCTTCCTTCATCATCCTGTCGAGTTTCAGGCCGAGTTCAGTGCCTTTCGAGACCTCGGCGCGCAGGAGATCGCCGGCTGAGAGGTGGTTGTATTTGAACTCGTTGACGAGGCGTTCACACTGCCGAGTTTTTGTAAGTTTGCGGCGGGGGATGGCCAGTACTAGGAACGAGCCACACACCTGTGTCCCTTTCCCACTTCCGGGCCCGCCTAGAACGAATATGATGTTTTCCCATGCTTTTCCTTCATGCTTCTTCTTCTCCTCGGTTGCGGCAGCGGGATGTGACTCGATGGTTTCAGGAGCATCTGGCTCAGTGGGAGCAATTTTTTCAGCAGCGGCCGCTGGCTCAATGAAATGAGCTCGTGTCTGTTCATACACCTCCTCGGGATCAGTATCTGATGAGATCTAATATATATATATATATATATAAAAGCGGTAAGCCAAAGAAACCAGCAGCTGCCATGGTCCGACATGGCATTCAAGTCTTTCACAAACCTTGACACATCGTTCCAGCCCTTCAAAGTACTTAATAACAGGCCTGCTGGCATCCTGGAAAGTTTTGAATCTCTTTGTGATCGTCTCGATATTGTCGTCGGCTCGTCCACTTGTTTCTCCTCTTTTCAACAGTCGTCGAATCAGGGCTTCTTCGGGGCAGTCAAAAACGAGAACGAATTTGCACTTGGCAATCTGAGATTCAAATGCGTGCGCTTGTGGCAGCTCTCGCGGGAAGCCGTCCCTGTTATGGATGTTTCGTGAGCTGAGCCCTTACCGCCCTTACCCTATTCGCGGGACTCACAACAAGAATCCAGGAGCTTCAGGGTCGGCACGTTCCATAGCTTCTCTAATCAGCCTCAGAGTGGTTTCCTATTGCCAAGGACATTATACGTGCTGTCATCGTGTAGGGGGAAACACGGCGCAGCATTGTTACCAAAGGAACTAGTTTCCCCTCTGTCATCATAGCATCCAACTGCTGACCTAATTCACTACCACTGGCGACCTCAGCCCGCAAGAGATCGCCCGTTGATAAATGAGTGTACTCGAATTCTGCGACGATTCTGTCACATTGTGTGCCCTAGCGGATTCCATGAATGCGGTTGATGATTTGATGCATATATTGCCGCCTAACCAGTCAGAAAGTACCTTGCCAGTTCCGGGAGCACCTATACGCAAGCTGAATGTTAGAACACTTTTGCAAGGGCCGATTAAAGCTGCCAATATGCTAACCGAGGACGAACACAATGTTGTCCCAAGCACGTCCGTGATGCTGGGATACTGCCTTTGCCTCCTCTACAGGAAGCTTTGGTTCTTGGACTACAACAGTCTTCTTCTCAACAGCTTGACTTTGCACATCATCCTCTTTGACTTGTTTATCTGAAAAATGCTTTCTGGCTTGAGTATAGACTTCATCAGGCGCAGAAACCGATGAAATCTATCAGGTGCATTCCTCAGGTCCACAAACGAGGAGAAACTAAATATGTCGTGACACACACACCTTGACGCATCGTCCCTCCTTTTCAAAATACTCAATGGCGTCCTTACTAACTTCCGCAAAGGTCTTGAATCTCATTCTGATTGTTTCGATGTTATCATCAGCACGACCAGACGTTTCACTCCTCTTCAACAATCGCTGAATCAACACTTCTTCAGGACACTCAAACACGAGAGCAAATTTACACTTGGTGATTTGTGATTCGAATGAAAGGGCCTGGTCGAGATGGCGCGGGAATCCGTCTCTGTGTGGGGGGGGGGAAGAGGGGCGTGAAAGTGTGATGTGAATCATCAGCTCATAACACAGTTAGTTTTTTGTTACACTTGCAGTAAAAATCCAGGGGCATCAGGATCCGCACGCTCCATAGCTTCTCTGATTAGTCGCAAGGTGATTTCCTAATTCATCTGAAATGAGCAAGTTGCAAAATAATAGTGGCCATGGTAATTAAGCATTGCCCCACCAGAGGAACCAGCTCTCCTTTTTTCATCATGGTATCCAACTGCAGGCCCAGTTCAGTGCCTCTGGCGACTTCAGCTCGTAGCAAATCACCAGAAGACAAGTGATTGTATTTGAATTCGTCCACAATACGTTCACACATTGTACCCTTTCCTGAACC
>QEAN01000470.1:0-14347 GCA_006535955.1 Synchytrium endobioticum | reverse complement strand
GGGGGGGGCGCTGACTGCTTATGACGATCCCACATCCAGTTGCATCCGTGGACCACAGCTGATTTCAGTCCAGAAGAGCGAGTCGTATGGTTGAGAAACACAGATGTTTCGTTAATTTACGGTGCTCCCGTCACCGTCACTGACGAAGAAGTCCGTGGAGCTTTCACTTTGACGGTGAGTACGGCATTCTTGTGCCACAACACAGGTAGGCAAACATTCAACCGTCATTGCGCACGATAGGACAAAATACGGAAGAAGATACGAAAGCTATCTAGCTCATTCCACAATCTCACCTTCAATCTACGACGACGAGCCCAATCCATGTCCAATGTTCCACCACCACCAGAAGCATTACAACGGAACAAGAACATAGGTAGTAGCGAGGGAGAATCACCAACAGCCATTCTAACGGGCCGTGCTTCCGCCGCATCACCATCACTACCGTCGCCATCAGGATGGAGTCATCATACATATAATTGTAGCGGTAGCAACTTACTTTCATCATTATCGCACGGCATCGCGGATTCCCGAATCCCTACAACCACATTCATGGGCAATGGTGCCCCGGATGAGGGTCAATCTGACGGTTACATTGCCCCTCTATTGGAGCGTAAACCAGATTTAGCCAGTACGCTGCCACTCCTAACTGAGGATCCATGCTCGCACAATGTGCCCAGCAATTTCTCCAGCCCATCAACCCCTTCCGCACTGTCGTTAAACGTCAATGCCAGCCGACTGCACAGTCCAGTCAAGATACACTCTCCATTATCATTTGCGGAAGTGCTTAATGCCGGCTCCGCCAATACACACCACCAGAATCCTGCGCCTGGCGTTGATGATGACGACGACAACGAAGCAGAGGAGGAAGGTGCGAGGCAGGAACGGGAGAGAATTATGATGTGGGAGAAGGAACAGGGTATAGGCATAGACGAGGACTATGATGAGGTGGCAGATAATCCCTAGTGGAGCGATTGCGACGCAGAGCTGATGAGAGCGTTTGTTCCTCAATCGACGTAATGACCTCAATATTTATAACATTCACAGTCACGTTTTTAAATCAGCGTTTGTAAATAATGGTGGATTGCAATGTAATCAGAGAGTGACGTTGGCTATTCGAACTTATGGACAAGTCCTGATATGAGAAGCTACTGCCAGACCTTATGTACACCAGCAAAAAGGCACCACTTTATGAGCAACAGGCCCTGCCGCCCCCACTGTGGTTATTACTATCACAACATGAACAACCCTCTCCATTACTTTCATCACCATCACAGCACGATCCAGATAGGTCAACGTCATGATTGCAGCCACACTCTCTTTTGAGATCACTACGAATAGCATCCAGCTTTACCACTTGACTACCCTGTTCTGCAAGGCTTTGCGTATTCGATCCCCCAACCAGATGCAATTCACAGTTGTTTGCTAAACAATCGCGACATTCTGTTCCTGCTTTGTAACACCCGCATATGCAATCTGCCGTTAGGACGGACGCGTACGGCTGTGCTGCATACATTCCACGACCAGCAGAACACGATGACGATGGCGTACAACTGACCCGAGGTTGGAGATGCGTGGTGTCACGGGCATGACGTGGTGTTGCGCTGTAACATGATTTGCCACTACTGTTTCTTGCCGCATAGGCGCCCCTCGAATCGTTGATGCGCTGGCTGGATTTACTTGAACAACATGAATCATCAATGATGCACACACACAGCTCCTCGGTGCAGGCACACCCGCCGACACAGCACCGGAATGCGTGGCTGTCGCGTGCGCCTGCATCCGCCAGAGGTGGCGGCGGCAGAGCGAGTGCGGGATGGTGGTAGTATGGCGGTGGTAGAGGTAACGATCCTGGCGGACGGGCACAGTCCCCAGGAGGCATCGTGGACAGCATGTCCATGAGGGCACGGGCTCCTTCCATGTCGCCTGGGTCGTTACAGGGAGGCGGCGGCAGTGGAGGCACCTGGGGAAGCGGAGTGCTGCTGTGCGGTGTATTGTGAGCGTATGCTCGACCTGTTACAGGGTACGGTTGCGGCGCGGGTGCAGCGTAATGATATGGCGGATGCAAGTCCGGGCTGTATGAGGCTGCGTACTGCGGCGAGCTGTTGTGAGTATTGTGTATATATTGGTTCAGTGGATGTGTCATTTGAGTGGGATAGTATGGTTGTGGATAGGGTATGGATGGATTTGTTGGGTACACCATTAAACCAGACTGATTCGCTGGTATGGGCAGAGAGTACTGATAGAGGCCACGTGTAGTAGCTGTGGGAAGTGTTGATGGTGGTGGCGACGTTGACGATTTTGCTGTCGAATTCTGTTGGGTTGAGCGAGAAGGCGAGGGAGTTGATTTAACACTTCCACTGCGAGATCTCGATTTCTGTTTTGCTAGGCCTGCACAGATACAAGGACTGTTTCCGTCGTGACATTTACATGGATTTTCTGGTAAATCGCTTGATTGGATTAAGCTCCAGCAGCAACGGGAACACATCGCATTTGTCAATGCACACATACCATTGACAGCATCCAAATCATCCCGCAACGAATCCTGTACGACGTTACAGGAAACCAACTCGGCTCGCCATTCAGTCATGACAAACCTAGCTTGGAGTGGGTCACCGCCGGCAATGCCCATGGGTGGCGGTGCACCATCTGCAGCGGGGTTATATCCTTTTTCATTCTTCCCTTTCGGCTTGTGATGGACTGTGATTGGTATATTGTGTAGTTCTACAAGTTTGGCTCGAAAAGCCTCGGGGGCTTCCGGACATGTCATCCGGAATATCGTGCCAGAGTTCAGTTTGACTAGGGCGGCGTACGGGTTATCTTGCTGGTCATGACGCAGCTGTCCGTCCAGCTTCTCTGCCACAGGTGATGGCCGCATCGCAAGACTAGATGCAACTCGCAACAGCTACTCACCCTCCACTTTTGGCCTAGAGCTAGCAGGGGCCTCTCCGCAGAGACACTTGTGATGTGAGTGGCCGGTGCCCGTCACTCTCTTAGTTCGACAGTGATGACACTGACTCGTTGGCCTGCCCTTTTGCTTGATTTCAACCAGTACTCGGTGGAGATGATCGCATGACTGGGATCGATGGCCCTTCTGGCAACTCGTACATGCAAACTTGGTGTTCTGGAATATCACTACCATCTCGATGTGCAAGCCATTGGAAGAATGATCGGTGGGTCGGTCGGTCTTGTTTCGCTATCGTGCTGATGGTGGACCCGGCCGAGCCTGTAGTCAATGTGCTCCAAAGCTACAGTATATCAACGCATGAAGGCCTGCGTATCCGGCCCGACCACCAATTTTTGAGCCGGCTTATTCAGATTCGGGGAGCTACCCACCATGACGATGTTGAGCGATTCAGTAATACTTTTGCGGGAAAACTACCACACTTCATTTTCTGTACTATGGTGCTGCGCAAGTAGTCTTGCCTTACTCAGCTGGCATTTATCGAATCCAGTAAGTGGTTTGATGCCCTGCGGTGTGAACATGCCAGTGATAACACAAAGGTGACAGCCTTACTACTAGATACGAGTAGCTGACAAACAATAGTCGTATTGATCGCTGAGTAGTATAATATACTACTATACAATGTAGATACAATACTGCTATATGGTAGTATAAAATCAAAAATCGCATAGTAACTGACGATATTATATGTGTATGTACTCGTATGTGTGTTCTGTCTCTTCTACTGTACCATAAAATGGTTGTCTCATACAATTATTCTATCGCTGTCGCCAACGCCAATTCGAACACGGAGGCTCGTGTATTATGTTCCTGCTTATGACGCAAAATACACCGGCATAAACAATTACGCTGCTAGCTGCTATCCGCATCACTAACACTGTTATTCCGACCAGTAGCGTTGTCTCCTCCGTTGCTATGTTCTTGCATTATTGATTGTCCCAGTTTGGACAGAACAGCAGTAAGCAATGGTTTGGATCTGACATTGGCTACTTTACCCAAATGCACTTCTATCGCGACTGGAGGCCAGTGTTGCTTCAAAACGCCTCCTACTTCTGGTGGAAACCACGCCATGAGCGCGTCTCGAAGAAAGGTTGGGGTTGACACCCTATTCGATGCTCGTTGGTGCTTGGTTTTCTCCACATTTCCTCAAGACGAGCTTACCATTTCAGGAGCAGAGCATTGCGAGACGATATCTGTGAAGACGATAATGCATTCAGTAGGTCAATCACTCGAGATTGTGATTTTGACCAAGCTTTGTTGAGGATGGACGGTTTTGCAACCAAATATCGCTGTTGTAATGGTTATCTTGGTGAGGTCATGATCCACTAAAAACCGACAAATGTCACTAGAAATTGATAATAGCTTACGCAGAGCCTAGCCATCACTCCCTTCTTGGGACATCCATTCTCCAACGCAACCTTACCCGCCAACAGCTCTCTAGCAAAGCACACAAAATTTTCAGCTCCAGAAACTGGCACCTGTCGAATCGGTAACTCCCATCCTTTCGGCCCATACTTTGCACTAGCAAATCCAACAATCATATCCTCCTTTGCATCATATTTTGGCAATGGTGTTTCCAATATGGCATTTTGGGTACACAATGACGATGGACCTAGAACGGTCATCCACGATTCTGAAACTACTGTTACTCCTTTCAACCACTTCTTTTCAACCATCGGAGCGTTGGCGATGGCGTTGAGGTCTCCCCGATTTACTATCTTCATCTCCGATTTGGACAATACCACGGTTTCGCCGTCAGCTGTCATGCGCTCTTCCCTTCCTACTACTTCTTCGTACGCTAAATACTTGGGTGCTGGTCTAACACTAAATATGGAACTGCTCGGATGTATCAAAGCAATCTCATCTTCAGACCCGTACATTGTCGTATATACAGGTTTACCAGACTGGACTCCCTTCTTGACATACACACCGTTCTCATCGACCAATTTAGCGATTCGGTCAGGAAATCCCGAATATATGATCTGGCGTAAGGCTAGACTATCTTGTGCATTCGGCGGTGGCATGAAAGGATCAACCGTCAATGCTTTCACATTATGATGAGAGGCCAACTCGGCTTGGATTATGGTGGTTAGCTGACGCCGCAATCGAGTTGTTTCGGACATGGCTTTGAAGCGAATGTAGTGCGAGTCACAGAACAATTCGAGTTTGTTGGGACCTGCCTTTGTGGATTCTGCCGCATAGGCTCCTACTGCATGGAGAAGTTTCAGCGAGTCTGATGTTGGGTTATCACCACCAAATATCTAGTGATATGCAGCAATAAGAATTCCTTCATATTCAAAAAAAAATGCCAAATGATATGAGGAATACCTGCATGATCTTAAACCACTCCTTCCGCTTCGCACTCCTCCTCTCTTTTTCGTTATTATCAACCACTTCAGTATCATCATCATCATCATCATGACGGATGAATGGGTCGCCAGATGAGAGACCAGCTACCATAGCCACAGTATACGCAAGTAGTAACGGAGACTGCTCAACTGCCACGGCCAGCATCTTAGCATATCGTGGTGACACTGGAAACCTAGCCATGAGACGTCCTAATCCCGTTACTCGCAAACTGGTCGGGTCTATGGCTCCCAAGTGAATCAGCAACTATTGATGTACGGTGAATTTAGTTTCAAGTGTATTGCTCCTCATGTGCCTATTGTATTCGTAGCTTCACGCACCTTTTCAGCAACTCTCAGAGCATCTCGATCAGGTGGCGTTGGAAACGGAAAGTTAATTACTTGATGTATTCCCATCGCCTTCATCTGCAACACCACACCCTCAACAGGCGTCTTTAATATCTCGGGCCTCGTAAACTCTTCAAATCCATCGTGAAACACAGCTGAACTAAACAACCGATAGCAATGGCCGACACCTACACGTCCGGCTCGACCAGATCGTTGATTAGCTGATGCTTTTGAAGTCCATTTTACAGAGTAGGTTTGTGTGCCGGTTTTGGAGTCAAAGAGGCGCTCCTTCACCTTGCCTGTGTCAATGACATAACGGATGTTGGGGATTGTGAGAGACGTTTCGGCTACGTTTGTTGCGACGATGCAGAGACGGGAGCCCGGTGGTGGGACTTCAAAGACTCGGAGTTGGGCCTGAGTTGGGAGCAGAGAGTACAGCGGCAAGACATGCAGGGGCATAGCTACACAATGATTGAATATCAAGACATTTTCATTTTTCGAGGCTCAAACGCTGCGCCAAGTGATGTCGGGCCGACCCACCTTGCTGATCCTCGGACGGCATCCACGAGGTCTCATCGCCTTCACCTTCACTATCACCATCTAAAATATCCACATCGTCTTCCTCTGATCTTTCACCATCATCGCTTCCATCTTCTTGTACTTCGAAATCATTGACGCGATCCTGCTCGTCAGCAGCTAATCCAGTTTCAGTCTCTTCAAATAAACCATTGGCTACATCATTTTTACCAGTTCTCGTTTCTACTATAACGTCTCTCTCAAGAGCATTGTGACTACTGGGCGGGAAGGATCTCCTCAACTTGCCCACCAAACTCTGTATCTCTCCCTGTCCAGTCAAAAAGACCAATATCCCACCAGGTGGTAACCGAGTATGTATTTTACAGATTTTCTTGTACGCATCTCCTAAATAATCCAGGTCGGGAGTTTTGCGATTATAGTGAATGGTGACTTTGAATTGTCGTCCTTCCACATTAATGACGGGTGGTATCCTGGAAGGTGGGAACAAGGTGGTGTTGTTTGTGAAATCTTCCACTCGAAGTGTGGCGCTCATGACGACCAGCTTCAAGGGCTTGACGTTGTTGATTCTACCAGAATTCCGCAGCTTTACTAGACGTGCCAACCATCCTACTAGAATGTCGGTTCCGAGAGTTCGTTCGTGTGCTTCATCCACGATTATACACGAGTACTTGGTCAACAACAAGTGTTCCACATTTGTTGGTTTCCCCTTTGCTGAGCGTTTTTCACTACTACAGTAGTTAACGTTTTCCGCATCACCGGCTGATGCAGCAGTACTCAGCTCCCTCAGCAATATCCCATCCGTCATGAACTTGAGCCGCGTAACCCCTTCTTTTACAGTAGTTGCATCAAATCTAATCTGATACGCGACCTCACCTTTTTTCAATCCCGTTTCTTCGGCAACACGTTTCGCCACACTTATCGCAGCCACTCGACGTGGTTGCGTGACACCAATGATACCGGGATATATTGGATGACGAGGATCTCCAAACCCTGCTTCGAGTAAGAACTGAGGCACTTGCGTTGTTTTACCCGAACCCGTTGCACCGCATAAAATGGTGACATCATTGTATGTGATGGTTTCCATGATAGGTTGTTCTTCACCTGTCACGGGCAGAGATATTCTTGCTACAGCTAATTCTGGTGGCCGAGGGAGGGAAATGTAGAATGCTTTAGGTTTGTGAAAGGCGGGGATAGCCGCCAGAGTCGGTGTAGTAGGTTGTGATGGTGGTATCGACTGCTGACTCGTGGCGACATTGTCGGCTGGGGCATCTGTTTTATTAGGTTTCGATGGCTGATTTCGTTGGTGGTCCTTATCGAATCCTTTGTCTTTTTCGATATCAAGATCATCTTCATCAGAGGTTTCAACGTCCATTGTTTTCTCATGGTGAAGTTTCTGGCTTCCCTGTCCCACTGAAGGATTATTCGTTACACACGGTGCAGTTTTTTGCGTTAGCCTTGGCAGATGACCAATCGTCCTGCCAAGAAGTTTACTGGATTGTAACAAACCGGATGAAAAGTGCAGAGTTGGCAGCGTCTGAATGGGTTTCTTTCGCTCCTGCTTATGTAGTGTCGGTGGAGTGGGTTGTGATGATTGTATCAATTGCTGACTGGTGGTGACATTGGCGGCTGGTGCATCTGTTTTACTACGCTTCGATGGCTGATCTAGTTCGTCATCACTATCGAATCCTTCGTCTCTGCTGTATTTTTCGGGATCATGCTCATCTTCATCAGAGGTGTCAACGTCCATTAATTCATTGCGGTGAAGTTTCTGCGTTCCCTGTTCCTCTGAAGAATTATTCGTTACAGGCGGTGCAATTTTTTGGGTTGGCAAACGACCAACCTTCTGGCCGAGGCGTTTACTGGATTGCAACATATCAGATGAAAAGTGGTGATTTGACAGCTTTTCAATCAGTTTCTTTCGTTCCTCCTTCTTTAGCGATTGTTCCTATTTCAGGATATGTGTTGGCTTCCGTCGGAAAAAAAAACTTTGGAGTTTGGGAGGCTCACTATGAACTTTTCCAATCGCTTCCTCTTCTTTGCGGAAATCTTTCCTTCGGGTCTATGAGGAAGCTTGGCGAGTATTTCATGGGCCTTTGTTCCAGCCTTTGGGAGCACGATGATATGCGGGACAGCCGTGTCTGAGCTGGGGTAGGATGTGATGTTAGCAAAGGCGTACGACTGGAGACACAGGAGTCAACGAGGGCGTACGATTGGTAAAGAGGCTCGTCAGTGATGGCACCAAGCGCATCTGCTACTTGATTCTCTGACGGCGAGGATGCCTGCTCGGGAGGGGGGATAAGGGCGCTATCCTTGTTGATTCTATGTCTGGGCCTTGCATGAGGGAGGGCCGTCTTTGTAGTATGGGAGCTGGCGCGTGCCTTTTCATTGTATCTGGCTCTTCTACGTCCCATTTCTAACTCCGATCGGTGGCGGCTCCGGGCTATTGCTCGTCTGCGCAGTGGCACGAGGCCCGGATGCGAGGAGCCGTCATTTGCAGATTCAGCACCAAAGGACTATGGCGGAGGTAGCTGCAGTGCTCGTTCTGTCTGACGCTGATGGTGCGTCCCACTCGGCACACGCTGCCCGGGCCCATTCAATCATCTATGTCTCTTAGTATTCTTCAGTCAATCAAACAGGCGCCATTAGCAAGCAGCTGCAGGATAATGCAGGATAATGCAGGTACTGCACTCATCGCCTTGTCTTTAAGCACGCCGCTCTTCAGCTTCATGTCATGACATCCAAGCGCAACTTTGGAACTTTGCCGACGGCATGGGCAAGGAGAACAGACGAGTGCTGCTTGGCCAGACCACATTGCCTCAAGACTATGTTAATGTGCCGCACGCTCAGCGCCGTCCAGTCATTATCTGCAGTGACCGCGTTTCCCATTTGCCACAATATGACAATATTCCGAGTCCTCGCACTCCATTCGTCACACGCGCTGGGCACGCCGTCCCCCGCCAAGCTGTTTCCGGGCTAGGGAACTATCCATTCGGACCTTGACGCCAGATCTACCTTCTTTTCTTTCTCCTTTGCCCTTTCCAGTCCATATCATGCTCCTCTTTCCATCCACCAATTTCAATTTACCGTCAATTAAAGTCACCCTCATTCCAAACACTTGCAATAAATCAACCAAAGCTGAAGTCGTATTTTGTGACTCCATCTACAAGAGATTTAGTATATAAAGTAAGTTCTTCTTATTTGTGCACTATCACGCATCAGGCTAATGCCTTCACATCTACGCAATTTGATAGAATTCCACCAAATCACCCAAAACAATGACTGTTGCATCCACCATCACCACGCACAAGGTAGCCGAACCGTATAAAACCATCGTTTTGTCTCTAGCTCTATTATTGTTGGCTCCAATACGCATCAATGGCGGTGGTAATCTAGGTGGAATCAGTGTCAACACCTTGTTGAACGGTGGTATGACATTAGGATCCATAGTGTCGCAACTCACAACCACCTTGAACCCAGCATTGTCACCTCAATGCTCATCAGCCATCGCAAACCAACTCCTCCCAGCATTTTCATCATGCGGAGGTCTCCAACTGTTCCATCTCATCGGAGGATCACTAAGTGCCGTCAATACAGGCTTAACAGCTAGCTTATGTACCACTCCACAATGTGCAAATGCATTGTATACTTTCAACAACGCCACCCTCACAGGATGCGGGAACATTACCACCGCCATAATTAACCCATTGAATACTACTGCCACCGGTACGCCTGGAGGTGTAACCAACCTATTATCACTCATTGGTGGATTAGGTGTCAACCAATTATCCCAATCTTTGAATTCATCACTGGCTCTAGCATGTCTGAAAACCGCTGATGCCAACGGATACTGTCTCAACCAAGTAGCATCCATGATCGCCGTCGCAGAAGGGCTAGCACCAGATGCAGACGTCAATCTCTTTGATACACGAGCCCAATCATTGTTGGCTACACCACAAATAGCTTGTACTGATTGTGTGCAACGACAGGTCGCTACCGCACTGTCTGATAAAACTTCGCTCGCTTATCGATTGGTTCAGGGGAATATAGCGGCTGCTCAATCTGGGTTGAGTCAATGTAATACTTTGAGTGTGGGGGATGGAACTCCTGCTGCGCCTTCTCCAACTTCAGCTGGTGATGGATTGATGATAAAGCCTTCGGGCCGTGGGCAAAGTAGTGCTTCGGCAAACAGGGCTGCAGCGTTGGTGTTGATGCCAGTCGTACTAGTAGTGAGTGTCATGGCCGGTGTGCTATAAATTTTGGAATTCTAATTTAGGTTCAGTCGCACAGTACGATCCATAGAATTACGTGTACTCAATTTCATACTCTTGCCTTCTCTGACTATTTTGATATGGAATAAACCCCTCATTTCGTACAAAAGAACGCGGAACCGCTCACTTCATTCACAGAACGTATCGAGCGAGCCATTTATTATATCGTCGGTAAATTTGAGTGAAATTAAAGCCGCTGCCTTGAATTGTCGTAATTGTCCTTGTGTGCCTTGGCGTTTCAGCCGGTTTCTGGTGTTTGCCAGCAGGTATTTATAAACTAGGGGGTATTAGACAACTAAGCACATACACGACGTCTGTTGTATTCCTGCTGCCCGTAGTAGTAAAAGGGCGTCGCTCTGCATGCTTTGGAAGCAGCGTGTTTTCTTGAATTCCCAATTGCGTACTCGACACACCACAAAGTCGACGCGTCACTAGACTCTCAGAAGCAAGCCAGTTCCTGCATTAGGCTGGCGGAACGTGGCAACGTGTTTCGCTTGGAGGAATAGCCCGCCGCTGCTTTGATTACGAATGAGCTACAACCTCTCCATCTACTTACAATATCATCCATCTCGGCCAACCTTCCAACCTTCCAAACATTCCGAAAGACAAATATACTCTCTGCCATAGCAAACGAGCATTGAATCACTTGAACTACTATGGTATCTTTCAGCAAATTCCAAACACAGTTTGGCCTCGTGGTAGGGGCGCTATTGATGGTGAGTGCAAAGTCAGCTAGCTTTACCGAAAGCCAAAGGATGGAAGTTGTTTATAAAGGTCTTCGGCGCAGAACGCTAACGCTTGCCGCTTGAACCAAAAATTTTTTTTTGGAGATATATGACCATGAAAATTTTTATGTGGCTGTGCATCCTAACAATCATACATACTGCGAACGACTCATAGGCCGCTGCCAATGCCAAAATTGTCTGGGATGGTCGCCTCAAGCCAGGCTTTAACGCCACTGACTTTGACAGCAACAAAACCGAATACAACCCAGCATACACTAGACCTAACATTCCACATGTGTTGAAGTGGAGCGATATCCTGGAGTTCTCGCATGCAAAATGTCTCTTTGACCCACTCGGTACTTCAGTGGAAGTGATTTTAAAAAATCACTCGGTCACCGCTTTTGGTGAAAAAAACATTCAAGTAAGTACTGATTAAGTTTCCCATGTGTGAATATGCTTTTTTGCGTCGATGATTCTCGTCTGTATGTTGGTGTCTCTTGCCTCAAACACTAAGATTGTTATGTAAAACAGTATGGATTTCGACGTACCGAGCTCCTGCCAAAGCCGATGCCGAACAATACCCTTTATCAAGGAATTAAAACATTCTACTGGAGCATGACGTACGTACAAGTTTTTGAGGCAGGACGCACTATAAGTAATACTAACAGCTACGAAGCAACTTCAGGCCGACAAAGAGGTTAGCCAATCTCACCTATGATCATGTTCCCGTCTTTTTGGAAACCACCACTGGGTAGGTTGTGTGTCTAGTAATCATTTGACAAATTTCTTTGCTAACAACTCTCTCAACATACATGTAGTACTCATATCTTCGATATTCACTATGGATCACCCTACAACTGGAACAAAACTGCGGATAGTGCGGTCCTCAGCCTCATGTCATCGTCAACTGCTGGTTACGACAAGGTCCAGTCGCTCTTCAGCGTGCCTTTCACCGCTGGTGTCATCCAAAATTTTGCAGTTACAGTGAATTTTGACAAGGCAACGTTACAGGCGTATCATTCTACTGACGACCAAGCTCTTAAAGAGGTTGTCAAGCCAATTGCGAACCCTGTTGGTGTAGTCGAGAATATACATTATGGACTTCTTAGGTTGCCTCTGGCTACAGCTGCTGACATGGTGCACAATGGATACCAAGAACCCAATCTAGAAGTTAGTGTCAAATACTGCGGGCTGTTCATCCTGGACGGACCTGCTGTGCTTCAACCACCACTTGCATAGATTTGTTTCTTTTATTCTAGTGTGACGTGTTGACATTGGCAAAGCCTTAAATATGAGATGATACGTTCCTCATATGATCGTCACGTATTCTCTAAATCTGAGCGTTGTGGTAGAATGGAATGTGGGGTCCGCCATCGCAAAGTGCTGGAACCTGACACATATATGTGCTGACTGCAATTAAATTGCTGTTGCACGCTTGTGAAGCTTTTCCCTGATCACGTATGGCAATTGATCGCGATGCACGTCGGGGAGTCCTTTTCTGCAAGGAAGCTGCATGTCTTTGAAGCCTCTGCACTCTCAAACTCTGTCTGTTTTGACATTGACATGTTATTGGCCATGTCCCTGGGACATATCACTTTCATCTGGACCTCCATCAGAGTAGCAGTACAGCAATAAAACATTTATCAAATGTGGAGGATCTTGATTATCACCTTGGTGGCATTGACTCTTATGAAACCCACTCATGGAGCTGGAGCGATGGTATGTCTTTGCTTCCCTGTCAAAGCAGAACTAAATCCAGATAGCAACCTCCCATGCACAGATGATAGGCAAGCTGTTGGACTTGCTCGTAGTACAACATCAAGACATATCACATGACTGAGCACATAATCTCAGAGCTAGCACACGGCCGTCGGCAAGCCAGACATCGAACCGAAATTCAACATGAAGATACTACTACTGCAGGTGCTATACCCCTGCCTGAACCAAGTCAGGATGAAGTTACTAAACAACCAGCCGTGTCGGAACTTATACCAGAGGCACCAGGTGATGATTCCGACGCTCCTAAAGGTTTAGCCGCCCTGGTACGTCAAAAGAGTATCAGGAGATTGGATGGTGCCGTTAATAGCGTGCACAAAATAATGGTGAGACGGTAATTGCTCTCGAGATTGTCACCTCGTCCCTACTAACAATACTGATTGTTATTGCAACTACTGGAAGGCATATGAAGTTCCGCCACTTCGTGCCCGGAAATCCAATGCTCTAGACGAGGTACACATGTCTATTATTATGCTGTATGTGCTAAACAGTGAGCTGACGTCACATTCAATTTGGTTCTGTACCAAAAGAATACTGAGTCCAACTCTTCCAGGCCGAAATATGTACGTGAATTGACACCAGGTGCAGTACACAATCATTCAATCACCAATGTTGCATACAAAAGAATTATGAAGAACAAGTCGACGGATTTAACCAAATATGGAACGATACATGGTTTGGCACGCCAAAGGTACCAGCACCACCCATCGGTCTTTTATTTCTCAAGCTAATCATCAGTCGGAATATCAGAATATGACACCGGCCATGCACTTGTGGCAGGGAACCTTCCAGTTCACTACTCAAGTTGGTGCCAGATTCTTGAGAATGATCGCGCCCGTTGAGATGCCTCAGAGCTGGCTGAACGTTACTTATACTCGTGAGAATTCAACTGACGTAAGTGTTGGACGTTTGGTCGTGATGCTCAGGAGGAGGCGCCACTGGTGAATCGCCATCGCTCCCGAGCGTTTCATGCATAAACGCAATCCTCAATGTTTTTCGTCAATGAATAGCTGCCCTGGTATGAGTCACAAAACGCTGATGCAGCAGAGACCTTTCTTGCCTTCATCGCCGCTTCGATATTCAGAATTTTGGTCCCTGTCTGATGATCGTTGTACTTTTATTCCCTTTCAAGGACTTTGAAGAATATACTCCCAACATGAACTTGAGCTATGTGTATACCACGTTTGCGGCCCCTATTTGACCATCGTGCGATTAGCAACCAAACAACATCATGGAACTTGCATCATGGAAATGATTCCACTTACGTAGGCCACTTTTTCGCGGCTTTTCACACCGCCTAGCGAGCCTTTCGACTCTTGCTCGGCCCACCCCGGGATGTACCCCTTCCTCCGCCTTCCGCGTCATGGGGGCATTCTTGTCCGTGGA
>QEAN01000463.1:0-14768 GCA_006535955.1 Synchytrium endobioticum | reverse complement strand
CACAGAACTGAACTGAACTGAACAGCACAGAACAGCACAGCACAGCAGGGCACGGCACTGAAACACTCGGCAGTACAGGCCGGGTAGGATTACCAGCATGCTGCCCACCGCCTCGCTCATCTGTACTCGGATGCGCCCATGCACGCCCTCGGCATTCTCATGCTTCCCTCACCCTAGCCCAGTCCTCCACTCATCCTCCTGCCATGTCCATATAAACCCCACTACCACCAGTACTGCCTGTATATATACCCGCTCCTGCCCAATATTCCCGTCTTCCTACCGACTTACTCCGCCTCCCATCATACCATCCCTCCCATGCCATTTTCATCAGACACGTACAAAGACCTACAGAAAAAAGATATCCAAACCAATGCAGAAAGTCCTGAAAAGAATGCAGAAAGATCCGGAATTCGCCGCCGTCAAACGCAAACCAGCCCAGTACCAACCTGTGCTCGAAAATAAGTTCTGGAAGGTGGTCGGCGACATCAAGGTCTACAAGGGCCTGACCCCCGGCACCAGAAACAGGCGAATGCCCGTCAGATTTCATCTACATCGGGGAAGTGCTGTCAAGCGCCTGTCTTTTGGTAAACGATCAACCGGTGGTAGGAACAACCATGGGAGGGTGACTGTCAGACACCGCGGCGGCGGTCACAAGAAACGAGTCAGGAAAATCGACTTTATCCGTAATGTGCCAGGCCCACACGAGGTGGTCAGGTTAGAATACGATCCAAACAGATCCGCTGATCTGGCTTTACTCCGCTGTCTAGCCACCAACGAGTTCTCCTACATCATCAGGCCAGACGGATTACAACCAGGCACTATTGTAGAATCCTGGAGATCTGGCATCCCTCCACCACATCCAGGCCAAGAACCTGTCTCCAAAGCCAGAATGATTTGTCATGGCAATTGTCTCATGCTCAAAGACATCCCTGTTGGAACCACAATCCACTGTCTGTCACTCACTGCCGACGGTCCTGCCAAACTATGTAGGTCTGCTGGTACTTCGGGCCAGTTACTCCAAATAACTCCCGAAGGAATGGCCCATGTACGATTGACTTCGAAAGAAGTTCGTACTGTTCCCGCTACGGCTGTAGCGACCATTGGTGTAGTATGTAATGCAAATCATAACCAGCGCCAGTGGGGAAAGGCTGGTAGCAGAAGGCACAAGGGTTGGAGGCCCTCCGTTCGACAGATTGCCCAGAGTGCTTATAATGCTCCCATGGGTGGAGGTCACAAGTCAAAGGGCAACAAGGCTCCGAGAACTCCATGGTATGATCCGCCATTTGTCCATTGGCCTATTCTTGGGCCTGGCTCGTTTCTGCTCACATGATTACTCGCCTAGGGGTCAACTGACGAAAGGATGGAAGACGGTTCGAGGCAAGCCCCGTCCGCATATTGTGGTTCCACGATGGAAGGCGAAACTGGGTTCTACGGGCAATTAAACTGCGTAGTATATAGTCAATCGTGGTTGAATACTGTCCACTCGATACACAATACAATAGTGTCTATAAAACTGAATGTCGATTCGCACAGGGGTTAATTCCAAAGCAAAGAAACATGGGCCTTGAGTGCACAATCATTTCCGCTGTCCCAATGTACTTCCGCCCAAGCAAAAACCGGTGCCGTTCGGAGCATCGTGGCCTGTGCATCTTTTCTGTTTCATCAATATCAACTCCCAACTATGAGCGGAGACGGAAGCAGTGCGGTAGACCTCTGGGCCAGCTGACATTCATCGAATCCAGTAAGTGGTTTGATGCCCTGCGGTGTGAACATATAAAAGTCGTAATGAGATGAGAACTCCATAGTTTGGCATCATTCATAGCACGATAACCCCACATGTTGCAATACACTGCCTGCACGTCGACTGATCAATAGTGATAATATGTAGCTAGTCGTCAGATGTCATGTCACTTTGTTCTGTTGCATCATTCATGTTGATGTTGTTTTGACTCTGGTCCTCGAGATTCTCTCCTTATTCAGTCTTGGCTTCTAGTCTTTGAGAGCCGTTGTCGGAAAGAATGTATTGAATAAAAGTACGGGATGCGACCCTTTTATAGACAACTGAAGCACG
Organism: Synchytrium endobioticum; assembly: GCA_006535955.1. NCBI lineage: Eukaryota > Fungi > Chytridiomycota > Chytridiomycetes > Synchytriales > Synchytriaceae > Synchytrium > Synchytrium endobioticum. The sequence goes on along the minus strand of QEAN01000463.1, from coordinate 12,697 downwards.
TTTCAGATACGTCAGGTGCGCAAGGTGCGGCAGTTGTGTCTCCCATCTCATCAATCTGAAAGTCGCTCAAACTTGTTCTGATCGCCAAAAGGCAAGAGACAACCTAATAGCTCATATGTCATGAAGCAGTAATGTCCAAGCGCTCCAGGCCTCTCTTCAATCTCTGGATCCACGATGAGCGTTTCTCGCGACAGGAGCTGGTCATTAGTCCTGAGCACTTTCCTGGAGTACGTGAAGGCGACGTGCTCGAGATATTCCATCCGTCGCAAGAGTCTATCGCCGGTGCGCATCAACTAGTCGCCATTCTGCAATTTTCTATACGCACTGGGGTCATGAGCTCGACATTCCATCATTCATAGGCATGGATCGATTGGGCCAGTACAAGATGGATCCGTTCGCTGCTTACAGGCCAGCCGATCCCGCCAAGAGATTGGTGCTGCATGTGGCCAAAGACTCGCTGGATCGTGACGTCGTTGCAAAACATGATAAGCTTCAAGTAAGTAAGTGACTGACCACGTGACGTGCCTCATTTTATTCGCCATATCCAACCAACGCGCCTCATTATCCCAGATTTCCATTGCTCAGCATGTTGCTGCGTTATTTGAGTTGCAAGCCCGTACTGATGTCTGTGTTCGAAAGGTATCAATACTTAGCTGGAACAAAGCTACCTGATATGGTATATCATACTCAACCCCGCCACAAACCGCCCCGCCCCCCCCAAATCAGGTGAATCCCTCAGATTACACTGCTGAATATGTAGAACTCTTGTTTCGTGATCAGTATATAGGACGTAGTGAAATGTGGAGAGTCAAATTGTCACTGAATGCCACTGCCGTCTATGTTGGCAAGAAGATTGTCTTGTCGAATGGCGTTCGTGCCCAAGTCAAGGAGATTTCTCTGAGTAAAGGTCATGTTGTAAGTACTCTTCTGCTGCTCTACCCTCGGAAGCATTACCAAGACAAACTCCTGTAGGTCCCATGTGCATACATCACAGATGACACAAAAGCTATATTCAGATCTGAATCTGCAAAATATTTCCTCTTTATACAAATGGCGAAAGGAATGTGGCAATTTGATGAAGACGGAGAATTGTACTCTGAAAAGTGTCTACACGGCTTCCTTCCTGACCTATTCAATAGGTGGAAGGAAATCGGTGTCAATCATGTCGTGTCTATCGTATTATTCGCTAGGGTATTTTATAACACCGACATGGATTTCAGAGCTTTCACTAGTGGGGATGATGAAACTCCAAAAGCAAACCAAAAAAGCATTCCAGTTGATATACTTGATGGCCATATATTACCTATAAATCGTGATGCGTCTGGTCGACCCTACCGTGATTATTATAGAGTAGTTGTAGACTGGGAAATTCATGCCGATTGGACTCACGTGTTGATTCCCCTCAAAAAGGAGTTTGTGCGGTTTCAGAAAACTGTATTACAGCAGGGTGAGGGTGATAATGCCGTCTTGTCTGGTGTTATCCCAAGTGCATCAAAGGGGAATATACTAGAAGCCATCAATCTAGCATTGAACCCCTTTGATAAACATTATGTAGATAGGGATCTGGTCAGAACTGGATTAGCTATTGTGGTAGTTACCTCCGGTCCTGGATTCTATGAAGTTGACAAAAAGATGCTACGATTAACCACTCAACGGATGATTGAGAATGGGATTGGGATGGATCTTGTATGTTTGTCACGACCGCCACTGTATACAGTGCCACTCTTCCAGTTCTTGTCCAAAGATGTAATATCATTGGGAAGCAAAAATAGTGGATTTAAACATCCTGAGGATGACTCTCATACTGGGTGTTTTGATACTAGACGATTCGGCAGTACTGTTGGCACCATGAAATCATCGAACACAGACTTGGATCGTCGAGTAGATATTGCTGATCCACTATACTATGACGACGAAGAATCAAACCCATCATCATTCAAACCTGTATACAACATCCCACATTGGGTTGATATCAGTTTCTGGAATCGGCCTTCAAATACTGGTGATGTTCAACACAATTTTGTGTTGAGAGCGAAAATGTATGAATTACAAATGATGGGTGGCACTGAAGTCATGGGATCTCCTATCTTGGTCAAGAGTTTAGATTGGAATACTCTTCCAGTATCAGAAGAAATCGGAGACGCCTTTCCGGAAACCAAGCGAGTAGTCATTGATGATCATACCTCGCTATATGCACGATATGATGACAGGATATTCGCAGGGGAGTACGATAAACCATGGCGTCCTCGGTCCATGTCAATAAGCACCACTGACTCTGTACCACGAACACCTATAAGCCCAGAACTTGCACCGTTCCGCAGCGCAATACATCCGCCATCCATAGCATCAGGGTTCTCGTCGTATAAAGCTACGGATACGGTGCGTAGTCTAGATGCTGATGTGGTATTCAAGCATCAGAATAATTCTTCTGACGAGTTGGATACGCTGACGAGAAATCAGGGTGAAACTTTGTTGGCGAGGTTTCGACTGAGTACAGGGACGATGAGGTCCAGCAAGTCGTCCAATCAGTTGAGTTCATTGTTTTCAAATTCACCCTCTGACGAGTATTCAAAGGTGAGTGGAGGTTCATGATGTACATGGCCCGGGCGGACCTGCACTTTTACGCGCTCCAACTCTGCCAAAACCTTCATTATAGAGAAGGCGGTTTGATCCCAAATCATCACCAAGAGCACGAGCTAGCTTGGTCGACCACGACGATTGTGGTCGATATGGTCCCCCTCCCAGGATTGATTCAGAGGAATTAGAATCAGATGATGAACGAAGATACGGGGGTCCTTCATCTTCATCAGATCCAATCAACTTGGCATCCAGACGAACAGACCGTCAAATAAAACACTCTTCGTCAAGCTCGAACCGTGGTTCGTCACCTGCCCAACTAGGATCCACTGCCAGTACATCACGTAGTCCAAACAGAACCTTGAATCTTCGACAACCCATTCGTCAAAACTATATCAATCCATGCAATCCGTCTAAAAATATCGTTAAAGTCTCGAGCAATGTACGAAGGTGGCAGCATGTGTTTGCTAGATCAATGGATCCAGGTCGAAATGATGCTACACCTAATTGGAAGGGGTTGTGTACACCCGCGTGTCTACCTTTGACGACGGATTACTTCCCACCACAAAACGAGCTGAGCGATTTGTATCAAGATTACAACTACATCGTATCGTCAGATGATGAATTTTGGTCGCACAAGGCAGGGACTTCTGAAGAAGAACGGATTGAGGCTTTGCTCAAGGAGCTGATTTCACAGAGGTTGGCCCAAGGATTTCAGCTTATTGCTATGCCAGCTGTGGAGGCATACCAGAAGCTATCACTTGGCACTCCATACGACTCATCCAATGAAATCGACAATTCATCATCGAAAGCCCTGAGAGCACCCTATCTGTCTTTAGGTGACCAGCTGCACTTACTGCGATACGATGCGTCTGGACATAATATAGAGGTCAAGAGATATGTGAGGAAGCTGACGTATAACACTAAGCCATTACCATATGCATGTGCTATTTGGCCGAAATCACTTGATTCATACTATGCAAAAGCATTGTGCTTCGGGTATCCGCAATTTTCAATGTACAATTGGAATTACCTAGACCAGTATGTAGCAGGTTATCAAGACGAAATGACCGAGTCGTTACGATTTTGGAGAACCAGATTTCTGTTAATTCCTGCTGAGACTATGCCCCCTCCCAATAACATCTTGAGTTACCCTACCGAAGAAACGCTGACTGAAGAAGAGAAACGGATTGAAGGATTCAAACGATTTGAAGAATTGTGTTTTGCAAGAGCCAGACGTATCAATTCTGCTGAGAAGGACGTTGGCAGTAAGAGGGTAGTACCACAACCAATCAATATCATACGGACAGATGTGAATCCATCAGTGTATGTTCGTGACGAGATGCTGAAAGCGGGGCCGTTTGAAGCAGGTGAGGGTGTACCGAGTGGGATGGTAACGCCACGATCATTTACAGCTACGGTTCAAAGGGGAACATCCTTTGCGGAAAAGTCGCCGCCAAGCTCAGCTATCAGCAGTAGTATGGATCTCAAAGATCCAGATACCATGAAACTTACTAAATCGGCACCATTGAATGTGATCGCTGCTGCCATGCAGGCACCCAACGGCGTCCAATTCAAAGATCGTCGATGGCATTTCAAGATGTATCATCGCGTGTTTGTGGGATCTGACGCTGTGCAATGGATGTTTCGAGCATTCGCCGATGTAGACAGCCATGAGGATGCTGTAGCGTTTGGTAATGTCTTGTTAGAGAAGGGACTGTTTGAGCATGTCAAGAAGAGTCATACTTTCCTGGACGGACATTACTTTTATTGGCTGACTAAAAAATACAGCTTACCGGCTACGCCCAAAGAACGGCATTCGCCAGTCGGTAGTGGTCAAGTAGCTTCTATAATAACCAAGAGTGCTGGTGGCGGGTGGTTCGGATCAGCTGCTACTTNAGCCGCATCTGTAGCATCTGCTCCATCAGCTACATCGACGAGTATTGCAAAGTTGGAAGGTGATGGTCATCCATTTTATACGTCGCCAAATTCTAACACTCTCGATACCAAAGCTCCAATGACACCAAATGCATCCCAGTCGACGAAAGATTCCAAAACTCCGATGACTCCAAATTCAACCCATGCGCACAAAGATACTCATGGTCATCTTTTACATCATAGTAACAGTTTAGGTTTAGCCACGCAAACACCAGCCGCGCCGACATCCAATTTAGTCACAGCAGGGAGTTTACTGGAGCATTTACAAAAGCAGCAGCTGCAGCAACCCCGTAAACAGACATTCGAATTATCAAAAGGTCTCGTTATCGATCTAGATCCCCAAACCCGATCCGACCGCCAAGAAATTGCTGCACTTCACTATGATATTATATACTGCCACAACGCATGCTACCACTTCCAGCTCCACTGGTTGCTATGCACCGCCCGTCTCATTGAAGATATGCTGGTGTCATGGGGCCGCGTCGCCGACCGCTGTGGCCTGAAACTAGTCGAAGCGCCAGTCGAGCAAGCTATCCCCTTCTCTGACGAAAACCCTTTTCTCTCCGTCGTCCCCATCTACTTGGCCAGTCAACCGCCAACCAGCGCAGCGGTCCTCGAACGCCTGCATTCATCCAAGAAGGATCCATACCTCTACTTTGAGCAAGAGTTGCTCAAATCTGAAGGATTCGTACTCGACATGGAAAGCGTCGATCGATTCCCCCCCAGCTCCATCAACCCGAGCTACAACAAGACGTACAGGTACACGCAGTACGTCCATCGCACCGGTGTCGCGTTTATACAGCTCCGGGAACCGGGATTGGGCTTTTATTGGGTCAACAATCGGCTCTACTTGGCTAACAATCCAGCCGTCCCAAATCCGGCATCGCGGGCTCCAAATAGCAGCACCCCTATATCGGTACATGCTCAACAATCACAATTACTTGTGAGCAATACCGGGTTGTTGCAGACCCCAACGCCTACATCTGCTATTACGAATTCCATGCAATTGTCATTCGCGACGCAATTCGTGCCTGCGACGTTGAGACAACGCTTTGTTTCAGTATGCAGCGATGCTGCATACTTGGAAGAGTTTTGGAAAAAGCTTGTTCCAGTGTCGCCCGCCTCTGAAGCTGTTGATAAAGTGGGCGGTCGTGTTTGTTGAGATGACGTTGAGAAGGCGTTGCTGACTGGATTAACTAGGTTGCATTGAAAGAAGCACTGTCCCAAGTACCGGCTGAAGAAATGGCGCGATCTGCAGGCAGTTCACCTGAACCCAGCATATAGTTTTCTGAGAACATGTCGCATAGTAATGTGTATATAGCGTTGGAATTGCATACAACGATTTCACGTTGCGTAGCTTGATAGCGTAGCTCATCCCAAGAGCCGAGGCGAGAAATTCTGGCATGGCGGGTCGTGTCTTTTCGAAAACACCCGGAGCCTTGGGACAGTTTAGTGGGTGAAAGTCCCGGACGTTGCATTTAAAAGAGAAAAAAGAAAAAAAAAAACAAAAGAAAAGGCGTAGTCCGCCGCGGTTGGACCGATTACACAAACAGCAAGACGGGATCAAACTGGCAGCACCCGCACTCACACAATGCTCCGCCGCATCCTTATCATCGCCCTATCGCTCGTTATGCTAGTTTTCACCAGTGACCTGTTCCGAGCTACGCAACGACCCGACATGGCGCATGACCTGACAAAGCTCATTATCCCGAAAACTCTGCTCATACAGTACGCACTCGTCGTCCCATCTGGTATACTGGTATACACAGGCACCACCTCATACGCTTTACCCAGAATACTAGCAATCACAAGCGTAACAGCAGCATGGATGCTCGCATCGCTCGCCATTTCACGCACCAAGTTGTGGGACACGCTGGCCCATCTGGATGGCGCATACATAACGCCCATGCTGTTTGCATCCTTCGCCATTGTCTTTGCCACCTCGGCATCGCTGCTGTGTCCCTTCACTGCTCACATTGTGTGTGTTAAGAGTCCACCACTGTGGTCCAACGCGTGGTCCTGTGCAGAGTTCGGGACGACGGCCATGCAGTGTGCACAACGACGCGGAGGCGGCCCGAATGTGTCGTGTGGGCTGGCATACGGTGAGCATTCGTTGAGCGGCTGGGCAAGCAACTGAGTCGTTTTATAGGCGGGAGTTCGGAGTGCTTCCAGATGCCCATTGTGTGTTTGCTGGCGATGGTGGGCATGGTGCTGCTGTTTGGGACCGGGCTGGGAAGGGGTGAGGACCATGGGGATGGGGATGATGAGGCAACGGCTGGACTGCTGGCGGGGTCAGATACATGAATGTTTCTAGGAGCAGTATTGCATATTTGTATCGCGTGGTTTGACTATGCTCTGGTGTGAAGGGTCGTGGATAAGTACGAGGGAAGTAACAAGATGTAAGATGGCCAAGATTTGAAATTGGTGGCGAGCACATACACCCGTGCGAGGTCTTGATCGGTGGGGCCACACGTCGAGTCCGCAAAAGACGCGCTTTATCCTAACATTCATGCAAGGTTCCACAAACAACGTCCAAGAGGTATACGCAAGGTACTTCACCAACGCCAAGACGTACCTGGGCGCCAAGAGCATCCATGCGCATGTCAGCATGTCGCTGTCATTCTTCGACACTGCGAGGTTCCCGACCATTGTCGATTCAGACGAGGAAGTCATCCTTCCGCACCCACCCTGACCTGGGTGCCATGGACATTCGCAAGTACGTCTTGAATTGTGCGCGTGCCGAATTTGCCTCGTTCTATGTGATAAGGGTAAATACTAGGAGCTAGTTAACTAGCGAGTTATTACGTAAAGAAGCGCAATAAAACGCGATTTCATAGTCAGACATTTGGGATAGGGATAGGAGACGCCATCAACGTGTTCTGTTGCTTCTGAGTAATTCAGCAACACTCTTTATGATAGCTAAAAGGACAGCAGTATCGTCGGCGCGAATACGCCTCTGTAGCATAGTGGTTATTGTATTCCGCTCGTAACGGAAGGGTCGGCGGTTCAACTCCGCCCAGAGGCAGGCACGAAGTGTACAAAAGTATAGTAGAGAGTCCTACGCCAACGCTGGCGATATTATTTTATCACTCACCGGGAATTGCTGCAGGAAACATTTGTATAGAAACGCATAAGGACAGATTTGATTAAATGACGTGATATGCCTGCGATGTGATCATCCTGGACACGTCAAATCATGCGGGAGATTCAAAACCAATCAAATTTTCATGGTACGTCAATATCCAGAAGGACATTATATTGATCAGAGATTGTACAAGACAAGTAAAATCTTTCGTCGCATCAGCATTTTTCCCAACATGCGTCAGAGGCAAGCGCTTGACATTCGACATTCCTCAATGGGTACCTCTTTACCCGTACAGCGCTGCTGTTGACCGCCCCATATTAACACGCCGTCGTCGATGAGCTGCACTTATAAGCATGACCAATTTTTATCGACTATATGTGATGAGTTGTCGACCTTGAGAATAGACTAGTAGAATGCTGTGTGGTCGTAGCGGCGTTGACCATTGTCCAGCATATATCTACCCTTGTCCAGCATTTGCGGAGCAGTCTCGTTTGGCGTTTTTGTTGACGTTGAGCGTTGTGGCGAAGCATGAGTTTGGAGTTGACGGAATTAAATTACCTCGCGCCTGACGTCTCAACCGTTTCAGCCTGACGACAAACATGTTTCATTGTCTAACAAAGGATTGTAGTCCCAGCACTCGACATAGATACGACCCTCCCAAACTCGGTGAGAATCAGCTTTCAAAAGTGACGAACTGCAATATCGGAATAACTGAAGCTAAACCTCATCAGACACGGGCCCACAGCATTCTGACACACACAGTGTGAATAAATACGAATTTCCTCAACTCTCTATAGCACCATCGTTCAACATCGTTTTAATGCGCATCTCCAGTTCCTTTCCTTCGGATAGCTGATAATGACAAATTATAAAGAATCCAGCTCCTGATTTTCTGAAGAGTGTCTACCTATAGCGTAAGATTATCCGGATTCAGTTCAATGGCTATGTAGTATGTTAGCTGGTAGCGAACGAAGACCTTTCCTGCCTCTTCATGACGGTGCGTAATATATACATTGCTTACTAGCGCTACCATGTCCCGGTAGTGCTTTGGGTTTCATAGACTCTTTTGATGATACCAATTCCAAGATGGTTCGTCAATAGTGAGAAATTGATGAGGATAATTTGTAATTGGGTATCAAATATCGTGACTCTCGTTTTCATGCCCATGTCAGTAGTAGCGATAGTGGCATTTTTACAAAAACGGGAGCGAGTAAGAATATGTAATTTTACGTGAGATAAGAAGAATATATCGAGCCTACGCCAGGGTTGTCAAGAAATGGAATGTATTTTATGTTTCATTCACTCCGTTTGACAATGAATCGGTCTCTTCTTGCCATTCCTATAACAGGAAAACCAATTCAGGGGCAAAAATTATTATTGGCTATTCTATTACCGTTGGCTGAAATCTTGATTAAATCCCAGATATCGAGCCGTAGCAAGTGGCTGGTTGGTGCGTATGGGCCGCTGTGTGCACAAATTCTGGTTCGATCGGCAACAGCTACGAGGATGTGTTTCAGATGGATGAGACATGAGAAACACGGAGGTGCTTGGAGTTGATACGGTCGTGTCACCCAGTATAGCCTATTGTCTGCAGTTCCAAACAGTGCTTGCATCACCGCACCAGTCGACAGTCGGGGACAGTGAACGGACATGGTACGCTGCCCCACATCCGCCCCCGTTCCACTCGATGGCCGCTGACGCCTCGTCCCTCTCATCAGCTCTTCTACTCCTTCTTCAAGACACTGGTTGGCCAGCCCGTCACCGTCGAGCTCAAAAACGACTTGTCCATCCGTGGAACCCTGGTATCCGTAGACCAGTTTCTGAATATCAAATTGGATGATATCAAAGTCATTGACGAAAAGCGGTATCCGCATCTAGTAAGGTGTTGGCTCATCTCATGACATCGGACTCACAAGACACTGATGCATCATCATGGGCAAACCAGGCCTCAATAAAGAATTGCTTTATACGTGGATCCGTAGTACGGTACGTTTCGTTGCCAAAACCAGCCGTGGACACGGCATTGCTCCAGGATGCCGCCAGGAAGGAGGCGTCGAGTAGACGATAAAGCGTGTGGTGTGGGTGTGCACCCCGGCACCACCCGTCCCCATCCCTATCCCCATTCTATTCCCATTGCATGGCGGTGCATTCAGGGCTATGCGTATTTGAATCCAGTAGATCCAGTAGAACAAAATCATGTTTGTGTATCTCTTGCTGCATGAATCAATAATTATACGTACAAAAGAGGGAAAGAGACGAAAAATTGCAGAATGATGCAGTCAAATGTACAGCATTTGCAACTATTTACGATAATTGAATTTGCACCGTATCAGATACCTATGTATCAGGGAGTCAGGTACAATCGAAGCTATTTCATCGTAGCCTACCTCATTTTGATCTGATTCACATCATAAACGATAAACTCACTGTACTGCAATAACAAGTCCTGATCCGACTTGAGCTCGATTGCTTTGCCACAAGGAACTTTGACGCCGTCCTGTAACACCATGGCTTCGTCCGGGTTTGGGCGTACTCGCCCAACACCTTTGGTAGAATGTTTATTGCCCAATTTTTTTTGGGCGTCATAATCCGCCTACGTTGATATGACCGGATTATGAGAGGACTTGCTGTGTACAGAGTGCATGATACAGCCGCACATACATGGATTAGATGGTTCTCATCACCTAGAGCGACTTCACAAAGTAACAGCAAACCGGTATTATCTCGAGAATTTGTAAAACAGTAGTTTGCAGATTTACTGACGATATCAGCAAAGTAGACGCCTATTCAGTATTATGCAAAATTTCAAACGACATTCATAACGAAGTACCAGCCAAAGTACACCCGTCTGATTCTGCGCACCTTTACCAAACATGTACCCAGTTACAGGAGCTTCGGGAGGGGCTAAGAATCGCAGCCTGGTAAGAGTCGATGTACCCCATTCACGCGGATGCCAAGAGCTCACCGATGCGAAGACTTTGAGAGAGAATACCAACCCAATTGGTTAATCGGCTATTATTTACGGTGTTAGTGATGGCTTGATACAATGAAGCAAAGAACATGGGATATGCCCGCGAGTGTACGTACCTTCCGTGCCACAACAACTGCCTATTATGCAGATTCCTGAACCGCTTATGCTCTTCCTCCTTTTTCACTTCAAACACATCTTCAACCTGTAAGACATACTCACCGTGTGTGGCACCATGCGTATTCTTTACATAATCCTCAATTAATTTAAACTCATGGGAGTTTGTATCGATAGGGTTCAATTCCGTTTTCAAACTATGGTAATTGGCATCGAGTGGGTTTTCAGTCACTTCATTTCCATTATTCTTCAAGATGGTTGTGGCGATTTGAATATCCGACAGAATTTCACACATCTCAAGTTTGGCTTTGAGGATAGCTTTAGTGTTTATCACTGGTGGTACTTTGAAGCCAAAATCATGCGGGATGACGGTATAAAAGTCACTTGAGGATCGCTTGATTGCAGTTTGGTTTGGGTTTGTCTTTTGAAGCTCTTGGGCGATTTGTTTGAGGTAATTGTAACCTTGCTGAATCATAGATTTTGTTAATTTGCCTAACGGCATCTTGTTCGCTACATGATGGGGCGGCTAAAAGTCAGTAGCAGAGGACGAACGAATTTGATTACTCTGAGTCAACGGTACCATCGTAACCAATCTCGGACATCTGTTTCGCATACATATCGGTATCGTAAATTAAGTTGATCAGCCTCTGAAGGGGTGGATCAAGTTTTGAGTCTGGAGTTTTTACAGGTTCCTTTGTCTTTGAAGGAGATGATGAAGCAGCGGCAGGGTTATCTGCGTCGTCATCATTTCCAAGATCTCGTTCAATGAGATGGTATTTTCCACTGTATTTGACAAAGTTGGTTCTATCAACCCAATCATTCTTTGTCTGTGATTAGGAACGAGTCATGGTCATTTCTTGACGAAACAAGGTGGTAGGAAAATGGTAAGGCACCTTGTCTTTGAATTTCTTTTCGAATGCAGACACGGCGGCGTCGAGATTAGAACCATGATGCTCCATACTGTTTTGACCCGAATACCCGACTCTTCCCCATCGCGTCCAGCATGCGTAGTCATTGGCGGAATCGGACTTCAAGAGCTGGATAGGTATAATTCGGATTGTAAGGGCTCATGGGGCCGGAGGGGTCTGCAAAGGCACGGCGTATACCTGAATGACATAGAACTTGTTGCTATTGCTTGCAATTTCAGATTGATTGAGCATACAATCTAGCAGGGAAGTTGGTGAGGCAGGGTAGAATGTGTTCAGGAAGGCGTACCATACACGGTCCCATCAGTAAGCTCATGCACATGGAACTTGTTACTACTTGGTACTTGGGGATCGACCACAGCGCTGCCCTTTTTTATATACTTTATGATATTTGGCATCTCTTTAGCGGCGTTTATTCCATCTTGAGGATCGTCTCGAGGTTCCTTGCCAGCTTTTCGCTTTCGAGCGGGTCCAGCAGGGATCGCGTGATTAGTAGCAACTGCCACAGCAGGCGGAGGTAGTGGGGTAGACGACGGGGCAGCAGCAAGTGGCGATACAGCATAGTCATTGGGAAGCAGCAGTTTGTGGTGTTTGAGTGAGTCTGTGATGAACTGGGGAGAGACGATGGCGATGTCGGATCGTTCCTGAGCTTTCCTGACGAGAGCGGTTGGATTTGATATGTCGTGGGGCGTGGCAACGAGGTGAGTAGCCTAATTGCGAAATATCAAAGTTACAGGTGGCGTTGCACCGACGACGTACAGGACCACAGACCCACAGGGGGGGGGGATGTTTTAATTGCTGACAAGATGCGGCCATCATAGGAGTTAGCATGCGGATACATACATTTTTCGCGAGGGAAGCATAGACTTTGCCAGCGGCACTCGCGACGGACTTTTTCAGATCAGCAGCATTGTCGACATTGGATGCGAACACGAACCTCGTCGCTTGGAAGATGTGCGCGGAAGGTGATTCCGAGGCATTGTGGGTAGCGGTAGTGGGAGCCGTCTTCTCTGCGGGGTGGGCTCTGGTCTTTTTCCGTGGCGGCATGTTTGATAGGCCTCGTAGGCTGTGCATGCTAGTATGGCG
>QEAN01000462.1:3271-15185 GCA_006535955.1 Synchytrium endobioticum | reverse complement strand
TCGGGTTCTTGGGCTTGCTGAGCCTGCGATAATGGGACCCAAGGGTTGAAGTTGTCCATAGTGCTGGGTACTATTTGTAATGGAAGCTGAGAGAACAATACAAAAGAGTGAGTGATAATCTTATCAATCTGTCAGGCGCCTGTTAATAACGGAAGAACAGGGCTTTAGCGACCAGAGTGGAAACTATATTGATGACTAATTTGATAAGATTATGATTGAAAGACAATAAATTATGATTGGCTTTTATAGTTATGACCCGCATAAGCTTTCCGTGTGAAAATGTCCCATTCTTCTTACGGCCTATCAAACCAAACATCGAGGCTTAGCTACATTACTCCCCTTATTCCCACGACCTGTCAAACTAGCTTTGAGGTGTTGCCACATCCCTCTCAATGACGTACATGGCGCATGACATCATGCTCCTCAGATTCACAATACAAACATAAAGCGAAATCTTTGCGTCTTTGCAATTCCTCAGCCGACAATTTACCATAGTTACCAGTAACCCTTCCTTTGCCTTTGTTTCTCGAGCTGGATGATGAAGCCCTAGAGGCAAGGTTGAGCTTCGTTTGAAGAGCGTTGATTTCCGCCTTCGAAGAGTCAAGTTCCATAGGAACTCCTGCTGGTAATGATTCAGACCTTGAGAAAGTCCTTGATGATGGTTGGTAAACTGACTTCTTGACCGACGTAGCATAGTTGATGTGTTTAGATCCTTAATCCTTCTTTGCCATGAATAAGCAATTGTCGACAGCGATACAGAGTTCAATCAGTTCGGAGATTCTTTCAGGAAGTGGAGCACCTCTAGACGCCAGCACATCCTTGAGATCCTGGCGAAGACCTTCATAGTAATGGGCACACAATGAACCATCAGACCAGTCTGGCAGCTGAGCTGAAAGGGTTTTGAATTCAGTAGCGTACTTCCAAGCAGCACGATTGCCTTGCTAGAGTCGCATTAGCTGTTCTCTGACAGTTTGTCGACGAAATGGATCCATGAAATGAGCATCAGCTCTGGTCCAAAAAAGATCGATATCCAACAAAGCTTCGGGTTCTTGTTCGCAAAGCGACAAGTACCATTGGGAAGCATCAGAAATTAACAAGCTTCCCACAGTCCTGCACTTATCTGCATCAGTTCTGACAGTTGCTCTCCTGAGCTCTAGATGATCTTTTGCTTGTCGTTTGAAAGCAAGATATCTACTTTGATTATCATCATATCTCTCTGGCGCAGTTGGTCTAGAGTCGATGAGATCCTCCAACGCAATGCCTTGTGGAGCTTGAAGATAGATTGGTTGTTGGGGTTGACTTTGAGCTTGAGCTTGTGATTGACTAGCTCGCTGATTTTCTTGCATCTCCTGGATGCGTTCAAGAAACCATTGAAACATTTAGTCTTGAGATGGATGCTGAAGTTGAGGCTGAGTAGCCGTTGTCCCAGCTGATATTGGTTGTGATTGTGGTTGATTGCTTGGTCGAGCACCCTTTTGAGCACTAGCCCATGGATCCTGATAATTCATCCTTGATATAATCCTAATTGAGTGATTGAGGATAGAAGATGATAAGCAGTAACAGTCTTTGACTGAGAGTTGATAATCAAGAATTGAGAATCAAAAATAGGGAATAGTCTTAATCTGCCAGGTGCTTCTCTGCAGTTGATGTAACAGAGAAGGCTTAAAGAAACAAGTCCACTGAGTGAAGCGATATCAATAACAAGTACTTAGCAGTAGGAACCATTACTGTATAATTTGATGATTATTGGACAATGAGTTAACAATTTGTTGTGTGTGTAACAAACAGTTACTATTCTGTTTTTACAAGTGCGGAAGTGACAGCTACTATATATACCACTGGAGTTCACACGTCACGCGCAAGGGGATACCTCGCGTGTGACATCAACAGGTCACCGGTTCGCATCCCAGGTGCCACCTAGCTTGCTCTTCTTCATCGCACCATCTTTTAGTGGAGCTTGCACCGTGGTCATGACAGTCTTGGTAATGTGCTATCTTGCTCTGATAGAATTCTAACAATAGCTCTATGGAATCTTCGAAATACATAACATCTTGCCAAGTATCTTCATCGGCTTCGGTGTTTACCCAACGTACCAGCCACTCCCAACAATTTCTAGGTGACTCATCAGGCGGGTTGACCTTCAAGACTGAATGAGGTACCAGTAACTTGGGGTGGGTTCGAGACGTAATATGATTGGAAGAGGGTTCTACAAAATGTGTTCTGCCTGCTGGTTTGAGGAGATTAACGTGGAATACTGGGCGTATCTTCATGTGGTTAGGAAGTAGCAATCTAAAAGCAACTTTCGATATTTGTTGCAGAATTGGGTATGGGCCTATGTATTTGCTATCCAACTTGGATCTTGATATTACTTTGCTTTGCAGATATACGCAATCATCTACTTTGAATGGATGTTTGTCAAAAACTTGGCAGTCGTGTCATAATGTGAACGCATATATCCTCATATACGTCTCCCATTGCCAAAGTAACATTGCCTTATCAACCCTTATCAATGTGGCTTGGACAGGTCGGTATAAAAAGCGAGAGTCACCCAAACACACTTCCTCATTCTTCGAAACTCTTGCAATACATACTGACATCGTCATATAAGGTATTACTCTAATTTAAATGATGTCTATCAAGTTATCATAGTATTTACAATTCACGGATGTCTTCATATATATCTTGCAATACATACTGATATCGTCATATAAGTCACAACAATGTTCGATTTTAAATCTGTTGGCACATCTTACGTAAGCTTCCTAGGCCTTACGGATATTAACCTTGAGCACTCGATTGATCTTAAGGATTCCACATAACTTGACTTGTTTGAATTATAGATTATTGGTTAATCTTTGATGGATGGATGTAGGATACAAGTATAGGTCGCGACCAAAGGATCGATAGAGTCAGGTGCTTCTCTGCGTTGATGTAAAAGAGAGGGCTTAAAGAAACAAGTCCGTTAAGTGAAGCAATAGCAATAATAAGTACTTAGCATCTACCTTAGGAACCTTGATTGATATTGGATGGTTTCACAATATGATGATTCTTGGACTATGAGTTAACGATTTAATACTATTCTGTTTTTACAAGGGAGGAAATGACAGCTACGATTTATACCATTGGATTTTACACGTTACCTCGCGCCACTGGTGTCACCTCGTGTGTGACACCAACAGGTCACCGGTTCGCATCCCAGGTGCCACGTAGCTTACTCTCCTCAATCGCACCATCTTTCAGAAAAGTTTTGAGGGTGATCATGACAGACAGGCCTACAGACTTTGGACTGGGACGCAACTCAACGTAAATGAGAACTTGTGAAACGTTGATTTACTGCTATTAAATGGAAGGCCCCGCTCAAATCCGCTCCCATTTCTTTGCATCCACTGATGTATCAGACATCAGTACTGAGATATTACAAACCTATTTGGTACGGAAGCGATGGAGAATACCGTGTGCTGATTGCCGAAAATACTGACATGAACTATTTCATCGCAAATGTAGGCGCTGAAGTCGGTCCATCGTCCGTGTGTTGCCTCCTTCTCTCAGGTAGAATTGATTAAGGTAATTATCTCATTATCTCTCATGGCAACATTCAGTGCCTCTGAGATTGCAACCAGCAGATGAACTGGCTCAATTGCTGTGTCGACGAATTAAACATTGATGAGAAATTGGGTCGATTAACTGAAATGGATGAAAAGACTCTATGCGAATCGAAGGGAGAATTGGTAGATGCTTTGTAAGTCAGAGTCGCTTTGACGTCATCATCACAACTTCAATCTCTCAGTTACACAACAGAGCGTTTACGCAAGTGGCCGCCGGGAAAATCCAATTGATCGAATCGTCGCTCTCAAATTTCAACTTGAAGCATAGCAATATCCTCTTCAACGAGCCTGTAAACGACATGGAAGTCCTCAGGAAGGCGTTCGAGGATTTTGCTCAAAAGTATAGGTCCATTACGTGGACACGTACACTGGGAACAGATGCTGAACTTTATCTTGGCCTAATAAACGTTGGAGCCGGAGTAAGCTCATGGTGATATATACCAACTCGCTCGGTAAATGCACTAACCCATGCGGTATTTAGGCATCTAGTGAAGCTGACCTAAAAAATGTCGAAGGCATTCCTGATTATGTTATCTCACTGTTTCACCTGCTGCCAACTCCTGAGAATGTGCCACCAGAATATTTGGAGCTGGCGACAAGATATCATGGACTTGTGAAATTCCAAGCATGTGTGACTGATGTGATGATATGCGCTGATTCCCGTTCATCCTGAAAGGTCAGGTTACTCCACGAGGAGAGAGCAATACACTGATGAATCTGTTTTTCGCGTTCTTTCTATTGGCTGGAAAAGGAGCTATTCTTGCCAGTGGCTGGGTAAGTCTTGACCTTTGTCATATCGAATGGTTTGACAAATTTAGCCTCAGAGCCCTGCCGAGGGAGAAGTATCATCAGTACGGGTCTTTCAGTTCCTAGTTCGGCTAGTTTCGAATTGCACGGAGCGTGTAACAATGAACAATCAGACTATATAGCAAATATACAGTTAGCTCACAGAAATGATATTACAGGTCGAGTACATTTTGATAAGTGGGGAAGGATAAAAGAGGGATATGAGAAGACTAACACTACCATAAATGCAATGAGTAATTTATGTATCGAAGATACTGACGATGCTATGGATGTTGACTCAATAGACGAACACCAACTCTACCTGTCGTCTGTGTACAGCTCTCCACTCGCTCGACCAACCAAGCCACAATTTTTCGTATAATAATCGTACGTCTAGCATAACGTTACCAACACCGGTGGTCACAGTCATCACCAAAGACGAGTTGTTACAAATTGTGGTGATAGAATCTGAATTGTACTAAAAGAAGCCTAATTTAGGTGAAATGTATTGTGGTGATAGTGTTAATTTCTTATTATGTTTGTTATCTACTATCGCATTTCGCTGCGTTCGTCATCGTTGCGTAGCCAAGAAATCCGTTGCTTAATATTTTTTGTATATTTGTCAGCCAAGAAATTTAAACCAAAAAGTTCATAGACTGTGGGACTCCGCAGAGCTTGATGAAATTCTATGGGGAAAACATCCCCCACATCACTTGCCAAGAACAGTTTCAACAGTTCACATGATGACTAGGAACTTTCTGCAATTACTTTACAATGTATATGCAAGCACAATCAACTTTTGACATTATATGCAATACGTAAGGGTCCGACAGAAATACCTACGACGCAGTCACATGCACTGGTCTCGCCAATTTGACAATCTCAAAACTGATACTCCGTCCCTTCAGATCTCTCTTCAAGTCCTGCAACACCATGCCACCACTGGCTCTCATACAATCATCAAACCAAGCATGAGGTATCTCTAAGGTAAATCTATCCAGGCCTTTGCATCTATCTATACAACTCCTAAGAAGCTGTACTACTTTCTGATCCAGAGGTGGTCTTCCATCATCATGAGCGCATGTCTCCAAGAGCGCATCAAACTGAAGACGAAGATGGCGTATATGATTTGCTGGTCTTTCCAACCCATCAACCATGGCCTTGAGCACGGTTTCCAATTCCACCGATTGGATTTGAATTGCCAGATCCTTTAACGAAGGCATCAGACAATCTTCAAAGAATGCATCACCCGGATTCTGTATATATCCTAATGACTCCAAGGGTGGTAGTGGAGCGAAAGCCGAAGTTGTTCCTTCAGCCCGTTGATAATACACGCCAAACGGAAAATGTACATGTCGCAATGTGGGCATGCATGGTAGAAGAAGGGTAAATACGCATTCTGCTCGGCACAAGGGAAAGTTGATTTCCAAGGTCTTGAATAGAGCGGCTCCGGGGATGTCGAACTGTTGTATTAAGGCCATTGGATTGAAGAGCGCTTGCCGTCGTTTACCTATTATTTCCGCATTCCGGTCGACGGACTTGTCAACGTCGAGGTCGCCTTCTTCATCTGAATCATCATCTGAATATTCAATCGAGTCATCATCGTCGTGTTGATCAAATTCGTTTTCTTGGTCTGAATCCACGTCATTTTCGGACCAATCATTATGATTTACAGTACTAGCTGATGCGGTTTCCCAACCGTCTTCATCTGCTTCAGACACGCGTGCTTCTCGAAGGGTATGATGGGACGGTGCTTCATCCTCATCCACCCAGTTCGCATCCTGGTCATCTCCAATTCCCTGGTCTGTGATGGCAGGGTGTTCATCTGCCGGGGAGGCTGCTAAGCACTTGGCAGCCTTTTCGACATTGGGATCTGGTTTGAAGCGAGTGCTACTGGTGAATGAAACTCTCGTCCCGATTCTCAGCTCTTCAAAAGGCCAAAGCATGGACTATATCAAGGAGAGTATTATGTTGTCATGACGGCATTGGGAGGCGACCTGACAAGGAGGACGAGGACCCACCAATCCATCAAATCGGCTGGGCTCCAAATGAAAGACGGCGTTTGAACGGGACCTCAGCCTGAGGTCCAATTCCAAGGTCTTGAGATTGGGCACGACTGACGCATCATGTCTAGTTGGTAAATAATGATCCAAATCATACCAAGGACGGTCACTCCATCTAGTAGCACGTAGCGTAACGGGAGGGGAATGGTCAGGGTTGTGTGCAGCAGCTTGTGTGGTGTAGGCTATAACAGCAGCCCTGAGGCGTAGCACATCTACCTCTCGTTTAACGTTAGTGGCGGTTATGGTGGAAACTATGGGGCGGACGAGGGATTTTGCGCTGGTGATGGACGTGAATTCACGGAAGATAACGTTGTATAGCAGAAGGTAGTCGGGAGGTTGGATTGTGGAGAATGGGGTGTAGGCGTACACGTTGACTCCTATCGGAGGCAGCCTCTTGTCCAGTCTGACGAAGTGATCCGCGACTTCAATCTATAGTTGTGGATGGCGGCGGGGTTGATGTCGCAAGCACAACACAACAGCATGCACATGAGAGGCAATGGGAGGCTTACTTCAAACTTGGACAGGACGACGTCGGGCTCCTTGTCAGTCAATATAATCTCGACATTGGCATGCAATGGCTGGTGGTCAATCATTCGGCGGAAGGCCCTGCTGATGCGAGGCAGACGTCCGTAGAAGACACTGGGCGGCAGATACACGGCTATGCCCATCCATAGTTCCACTGGCAAATCCATTCGCTGCGTCGTCGCTCACGGGTTCACTTTGATGGTACAGCCATTGGACGACATTTTGGATAAATATTCTATAATAATATAATATTGTTATATAACTATTGTATATTGGACAATAGGAAGCGACAGACACACAGACCGAGCAGAACATAGGCAGAGCATAGGCACCGAGAATAGCACCTACTACTAGCACACATGGCATCCCCACCCCCACCACATCCTCAATACTTTTCATCAACACGATATATAGGATTCACAAACGCCCTTCGCGATTCCGTTGACGCACTCAATCCAACTGGGGCATCTCCCAACTCCATACACTGCTGAGCTGTACTCGAATTTGCTGGTCTGATACCTTGCGCTCTACTTGTGTTCTTGAATCCTACATAAGCCGATCCTGTCGTAGTGGCATTTCTGCTCATTAGCTTATCCGCCCCACCGGCTCCTAGTCCAAGGACCTTGTCAAGTGTAGCTGAAAATGTCGTGTCTGGTTTCTGTGAAAAGGCTGTTCGTTCAAGCGACACCGGTTTGTATGTCGCGGAAACTGTTGTCGTGTGATATGTATTGGGATCCACACCAAGCTCAAAGTTCGCGTAGCGTGCTCCCAGTTTGTTTTTGAGCGCGAGCTCTCGCGGTGTCGCGGATAGCTCCTTGGGTGCAACATATGCAGACTGTGGACAAGACTGTTAGTGCTGCTGCTGTTGATATCTACAAGATTTCCAACTGTGCAAGCTCACTTTGGCAATTGACATCCAATTTTTGGCCGCATTCTGTTTGCCATTTGCTTCCATGGCCAGTAGAGGGTATGGATTTGCTCCAGGTTTGCAGGCAGGGGCACGGCCCACATGTGCTGGGTTTTTGAAACTTGACGATGCTACGGACGACATATGGCCATAATTATTCTCCAGATCTGCAAACACACTCGACTTTGAATTTTGTTGCTACACACACACACCAAACGACAAAGGTGAGCCATCCCAAGGTCAAGGTTCCAGTCGCAACGACGTGACTCACTTTGATACTACCATTTGAATTTGCAGGCAGACGACAAGTATCATGTTTCACGTAATCAGATTTAGTTGAACTTTGGCCCACCATTCTTCGATCTTCCTCCTCTTCCAGAAGTACATCGTCCCGATATGAGGACTTTTGGATATGAGGTTTTTGGTCTTGTTTGCTTTTCGCAAATGACGACGAGTATTGAGACTTGGCTTGTAACATGGATGATGGATCTCTTCCGAGCTATTAACTCGTGCATCGGGGTGAGCTTTACATCTGATGTCGCTGATGTTTCCAGGCATCTTGTCAAGACATACAGTGAAATGGGTGCTTTTCAAATCACGAGTGAACTCGTCTTTCTCAACAGTCAAGTGCTTCATATCAACACCCCTTAAATTAGATCCATAGTCCCTCTTGGCCACTGAAACGTACTCTCCCTGTTCCCAGTCTGGACAATCTATGACAGTAGAACGATGACGTGGCGGCTTAACGATAACATGATGATCTTTGATCATGGGAGCTGGTTCGGCCGTAATTGATTTTGAGTTGTAGTTCACCACATCATCACCCAGCTACCCATGGTGATGGATACTAGTTACACTTTGAACGGCAGTGTACCTGTTACATCTGTTGCGGCACGCATCACTTACCGAGAAGTGAGTATGGGTGGGATCATTGCCACCAGCGCCAAACCGATGAGGCGCCACTATGTTCACCCGCCCTGTTCTGGCGAATGCGTCCTTGTAGACTGAGATGGCCTTGTTTGTCAACAATGTGTCGTCAGTGACAATGGGCGACACGACCTTGGCAGGATCTGGTTTCGCAGATTGTAATCTAGCATCCGTGCTTGAGTTGGAGGTAAAGTCCCGTCGCGTCGTGCTCTGCCAATGTCCACTGTTCTTGCTGTCTAGGTCTAGGGTTCCCGGACCTTCCAGTGTGAAACCGTGTGAGGATCTGATGCTTTTGGCCGCTATATCATACAGCCGTGTTCAGTAAACTAGTTCTTAGACGGACACAAGGAGGGGGGGGGGAGGGGCACCGTACCAGTCTCGACTGGGCCCGTGCCTCGATCGAGGGTCTTTGGCACATAGTCCGACTGAATTGTGCTTTGCCAGACTGGCAGCACTTCATCGGCATACGTGGCAGACAGACTCCCAGACTCGGCAGCATGCATGGATTTGTTTGCGACCGCTCCCTTGGATGCATAGATCTTTGTCCTCATCGCAGCGGCATGTTCAGGGCTAAAGTCCACTTTTCGCTCATCAAACACCTTCACATTCGACTCAATGGGCTTGTGTGTAAACTGGCGTCGCACGTGTGCTGATTTGGACTGGAGCATCTTCTCTGCGGCTGATGCGTGGATGACAATCCAGCTAGTATCAGAGGTGTGTCTGTGGTCTTCCTTGATCAATCCGGGAGTGTAACCTGGTGTCGGCGATTATGAGGACGGAGGATGGATGCGCTGCCATCTCACTTACAATGATGTAGAATCAAAAACTCAATAGCAGATGGCGAATTCATCCCTAGCATCGTGGCGGCAAAAACTGACATTTGCTAATTAGGTTATTGATGACATACATAGATATTGGCGGTTGAAACCGTTGAATCAAAGCATGCTGTGCTTACCTTACCACCTCGCAGATGTGAAAGGGCAAAGTCCTTGTCAAATGGCAATTGCCGTTCAGACTTTGCTTTACAAGTGTTCCTAAAGCGAGGTGTGCCTATCTCAGGACGCACCTTCCCTGTCGGTGAAGGGACTTGAGGCGAAAAGATTCGCAGACTGGGCAGGGGCAGGGTCATTGGTCTAGTGGTATGATTCTCGCTTTGGGTGCGAGAGGCCCTGGGTTCAATTCCCAGATGACCCCCTTCGTTGTAGAAGATCTTGCTTTTGGTGATCACAGCAAGGTGCATTTTGGTGGCTAGTAAGGAGTTTGCAAGGAGCACGGTGACACACATATAGGAATAGGCATTTTGGAATACAATCTTCTTTATATCACGTCATTTCAGCTCATTGTGTAGAGAGAACGCACTAAAATGGATGTATAATAATAGACTTTGAAATGCAGAGAGGGCCGGTATCGTGCTTGGCATGTTTGCAATGAACCTCGGGGTATTGTGGGCTCGTTAAGTTGTAACAAGATTGTGTACTATACTGGATATAGTATACTATATTGTGTAAAGCTTCCGTAGTCTAGAGCAATGTATTTATGTAATTACGCAACCCAGACTCCCAAATCTAGTAGCGGTGGTTATGAGGCGGTTGCTTGTTGGGACAGCTGGCGGGGAATGGGCTTCCATGTTCGCACGGTCCATTGATCATTCATGATCGCGTAGGGAAAGCCGGCCATTGCAGGGCTAGATGTGTCATTTAGTCGCTTATACACAAGAGTGAAGATGGGAAAAGATTGGGTCCCTTGATCCTCACCTTGATCCGGGCGCCGAGGGAATTACAACAAAGGTTCGATGAAGACTTCTTTTGGATCGAGTGGAGACTATTCGTATGGTATATGTGGATGTGTTACTTGAGCGAATTTCGTCAGCATTGACATGGAACAGACCTTCTTCAAATTCACCATGTACAGTAACAAAAAGCATGACAGGGTCTGGTCTCTGGAAAGCATCCACGACCCAATTGGTGGAATCGTGTTTGGTTTGCGGTAATGATAGCAAAACTGGATGTATAGCAGCAGCGCCAAAGTATATGGAATTCACACGCCTCACTGGTTGCATGATGGAGGGGGGACGGTATTAGCCAACAGTTTATACGCTGGGCGTGCAGACAAAGTAGGCATGGCATGGCAGGGGCATGGGCATGGGCATGGGCATGGCATACATACCAGGATCCTTTAGCTTGTGAAGATTTCGCTGACAGGACTGCCAAGCAGCCCAATTATCAGGCCTCTTCTTTTGAAGAGGTCCGACAGAGCGAGGTTTGGAATCATCAATGGCATAGGAAAAGGAAGCACTATCGTCATATAGGGAAATCAGGGCGTCCCGATTGTTATCATACAGATTGTAAAAGGTCTGTAAAAAGTGGTGGGCGGCCTGTTTTGTATTATCAGAATCGAAGAAACCAGGTTTTATGGGTAAGGGGGCGGCGACCGTATCAGGCAGATCAAAGGATATCTCAGCCAGAATGGGTTGCTGATCGAGCATGGTTATGGAGGGGAAAAGGGCGGTAATTTTACTAGGTTTGCAGGAATTTGTCCATCATGGGGCAAAGGCAATGGCGATGGCGATGAATACTTTTATACATACCTTCTGTACCTCAAATCACCATTGGCAATGGCGAGTTCTCTTGTTCGTAATGGGGTGTCGAGAAAGACGACTTCTCGCAATGATTTGAGGTCGGCACCCCTGATTGGTTCGAGGTCTCTAAACTTGTCGAGTGGATTATTTTCGAAAGATAGGGCACAGACATTTGGGACGAATTCTCGTAGTGTTGATACAGGCTGTAGGGATCTAAACTTGTTGGAGGCGAATGATATGGTTGGGACTTGAGGACAGAATTCACCAATCAATTTACAAATGACGGGCCACATTTTAGAGCTTTCGGCACGTTGCTCAGCGAGGCCGGCTTGTATGACGACGGGATCGGTATCAATGGAAGACAAATCGAGGAAAGAACGATCAGGATCGTATCTGGATTGTACTACTTGAGCCAATATGATTATATGTTGGCCTGGTGGAGCCGGGGCGGATAGAATTGGATTGATTGACTGGACTTGTCTAAAGGACAACTATTGAAGAGTCCTGAGCATTAGATGCTGAG
>QEAN01000461.1:0-13721 GCA_006535955.1 Synchytrium endobioticum | reverse complement strand
GAAATCAGGAGGTGCAGGCTTGAATACGGGCGTCAATGGTTGGACAACATTCGTTTGGCTAACAGGACCAGAGCACAGCTTATTAACAAGGTAAGGCTTCTATGGGACCTCTACTTGAATTCTGTTGACGGCTCCTCAGCTTTCAGGCCAGTGCAATGAGTAGACGTGACACGGAAAGTCAACAAGGGTACGTGGGTACTCCCAGTACGTAAACAAGCATAGGAAGGGTACTGTATGGTACATGTATGGTGGGGGTACAGGCCTTTGGTAGATAGTGGCTACAACATCATCCGCTTTTCATCCTGATCAGATATATCAGATTTAGCCGGAAAGTCTGTGTAAGCGCATGTGGAAGCTGACAATGTAACTGTCGGGTCATATGCGATTTTGATGGTGGCGAATTGTCGTGAATTAAGTTCCAATACGAACGTAATTTGCCCTGGCGTTGTCCTGGTTCGGTCGCTGCTGAATGCATAAAACGCGAAACTAACCAAGGAAGGGGACGCTACACTCTCAGCAACACTTGTCATAGCTAGACACGAGAGTACCAGTGTTTAAAATGGCATCAAAACAGATGAATACTTGGCAACCAACAAAGGTATGATAGAGCAACTGTCCATCTGTCTAGTCGTCTCGCAGAACTGTGTCAATTTGATGTTACAGAAGTGCGCCAGAAAACAATGTTACCAATAAGATGCAAAAATAACGTAACTGAATATTAAGATACTGTTTGTCTGGCAGCCAAAAATCCAGTGATGGTACGGTATGCTAAGTGTAAATCTAAGTACTACTATTATTACTATATGGTACCACCTTTCTTCTATAGCACGTCACCCCCGACAGTAAGAAAACACCAAAAGCACAATATAGTCCAAAGAGAGCAAACCCGTGAAATAGGAGAATAGTATAAGAGGGAAACCATGGAATCGTTCTTGTTGGTGAGGTATCTGCTGCTACATCCATGACTTGATCCACATTTTCAAATTGACGATAGTGATCATACGTTACATGATCATAGAGTTGAGGTGCTAGACTTTCTGCAGACGACGAGGCTTCTAGTTTATTCAGGCCATTGCCCATCATGCAAATCCCAAGGTATATCAAGATCGGGACAATTATTTCCAGGATTAGGATACCAACTAGGAATTTATTCTCCATTATGAATTCTCGAATGGATATACGTCTATAGGCCAGACTGTAAGGGCTACAACAGACAGCGCATCTGGGGATTGTTTCATCGTAAGAACTTGGTTGAGTGGATACAACGGTGGATCGCGTGAATGTGTATGGATGTGTCAGCCTTTGGAGATAAGAGAGGCAACATGAGGACGTGGTGTGGGGTCTCTGTGCTGGAAAGGTACTTTGAAGTCTGGATTGGGATTCTAGCCATAGCTCGATGCATTGGGGATGCTACGTTGGTTGTAGGACGTGTGCTGGCTGTTGCGAGATACCATAATGTGGGAATGACGGACGTACAACGTATTTCAGTCCATCTGGTTTACATCTGCATGGCTGTATTAGCTGGTCGTGTGATTCCTATCAGCACGTGAGTCGGTGTGAGTGAGATAGACAAAGAACAGGTGGCTACATAATGATTGCGGCTGGTGACATATGGCCTGTCATTGTCACTGATCGTTACTTACTCCTTCCCAACAGATGAAACATTTCCGGATTTCGTCGTCGTCATAATCATTGGATAGCAACGAATCACTTGCTGAAGCCATCGCTCCTGTTCTTGGGTGTTTGCTTGCTTGGTTGTGCTGATTGGTGTGCGAGTAGTGCCCAGAGTTTGGATGTGCCGGTACACTGGTTAACAAATTGCTTGAAACTTGTAACGATGAGGTACTGATTCCTCTCTTGCCAGTTTCAGCTTTTCTTTGCGTTCGGTTTCCCTTTTGTGATCACATTGCGCGAAACGCGTGAGAAAGCTCCCTGAAGTGACACCTGAAAATTCTAGTCACGAAATTGCAATGTCGCATAACCATCACACTATATTCATCACCTCCGCATTGCTTCACAACTGCCCCTAGCGTCATGCGTTCTTGCGTGCAAACAATCTCCACCGTTTTCGCGATCAACGCAGAAACAAACCAAGATAGTTAAAAATCAGCTAGAATGGCGGCAACGGTCCAGAAGCGGCGGCCATGGTTAACACTAAAGTCCTTTGACCTTGTGTCATAAAACTTGTAACTGGACCCTTGACGTTGTAGCCATGACAAAGAATACAGATAGAGTATTGCATCTATGTATTTTTCTACTGATCAATGTAACATTTGTAACGACAACCGTTGCCCAAAAGTTTGAATTTATTGACGATTCTTGTGAAATCGCAAAAGGCACGCGACCTTAGACTGTTTGAGTATGGTCCGGTATATTAGCACTAGTCTACGGACATACACGCACATGAGCATCTTTGATCGTTTCCGACAGCCGATTGCGCCGAATATAATCTCTTGCCAGCACGTTTTACATTCTGCGTACCCCGCGTTAGTTATCAGCATCCCATCATGTTATGCCTTTTCTGAAAAAGCGAGGAGATCTCGCAGCTCAGCAATGGAGTCATCCCCTTTGAAGGTCATGTTTCTGATACAATGGCTTGATACACATAAACTATATAAAAATAACCACGCTGGAAACAACGGAATGGCCCACCATACAGTTGGCACCACCAAAACCAGCAAAACCCCCCTCAGTCTAGTTGACGACTAGACCTGAAATCGTTTGAATTCGATCGAGAAGACCTATAATCCATCCTACCACATTTCTTGTCCAGTACAGCATTCAGAAATGCAGCCAATCGAACGCCACCTTTAGCAATTTGCAATTCCATAATCCTAGACATCCTTTCATACTGTTCACCTCTTCCTAAATCACCACCTTGAGCATACGCAGCCCAGGCACCACAAGATGCTTGATTCGTATCGACTGCCCATTCGTTTATACATTCTATTCCGGTTGGCGATTTGGCATTTGGGAAACATGATTCCCATTGTGTGCGGTTCATGGATAAGGGACCTGACTCCAATGAGTCAATCAAGTATGCTGTGAAATCTGATTCGTTGTGGAAGGCAGTTTTCACGTGCTTTTCTACTAACATAGTGTCCCATACTGCGTGGAGTTGGGTTGATCTGCCATCGAATATGCACGCAGCTTCGTTACCGCCTCGTGCGCGACCCGATACGTGCATTGGCTGAGATATATCTCCAATGAAGTGTGCTAATGTGTTGGTAAGAACAGCTTCAGCAATGCGGAAAAAAAGTCGTCAATCAAGAGCGATTGGGTGCTTCCAAACAAAATGACCAAGTTACGATGACTTGCTGATAAACTTTAAGGCTTCGTTCCTTTGTAATGTACTCAATTTACAATCTTGAAGCCTTCCAGTGTAGTTAGCAATTGCAGTCGTGACGCAGAAATCATGTTCACAGTCTTGTGGTAGTGATATATGACATTCAGTTGGAGGATTATCATTTGAGTCCACATAGTGTAGGGTCCTGGACCATGAATATTTACTGTTTCGTTTGATCTCATCAGCCCAACTGGCTATAGGCCCTAGCTGTCGTGATGGTAAGGTTGACAGAAAACACAAAAGCTGCAAAGTCAGGATGTGGAGGTGGGGATATGCAGATTGCGTACATGTCCACGATAAGTTGGTTCCAGTAAACCGTAGATGACGTCAACAGCAGGGGGAGATAGGAAGTGTTGAGCAATGTTCGCCGTAATACGATGAGCTTCATAGCCCCTATAGTTTGGACAAGCTGATATATTTTAGAATCTTAGAAATTTGAAGTTTTGGTACAGCTCAATGATGTTCTTATCCAATGTTCAGTCAGCAGGGATAAGGCCAGTCCCGCCCAAGCAGCGAACGTACCATGCATAGACACCTGCTGGTATTACTGCGATGACCAGTAACGAGGTAAAGAAGTTGCAATCACTCATTATCTCCTTGGTCACCATAGTCTGTCAGACGCTTAGAGTCTGCTGATATGGGACAGATGGGACACACGTGACACACCTCGCGCACCTGACATCTGGAACACGCCTCAACTTACCTGTAGGACGATTGTATCCCTCGTTTCTTTTACTACATACTTTCCAACAAAAAGCTTTCGAAGACTAGAAGCCAACGCTCAACAGTGCCCAACCATGATGACATTGGTCATGCACCTCGGGAATCAACGCGTCGCACGTTTGGTAATAGCGAATACGTAACAGCGAAGCGAGCGCCTGCGTTCCATTGTCTCCTTCTGACTCGACGGTATCCATATTTTAGCGTTTCTTGATTTCCTGATTTTCTCAAAACTCCGCCGCTCCCACGCCTTCACAATTTCTTCCCACCGCTCGATTGTCGAACACAAGTACTATCATACCGCCGTAAGGACAATCCATTATGGCTGTTGGAAAAAACAAGTAGGATTCATCCACATTATCATGCATCGCAGACGAAAGTTTTGACTCCTCAACTGCTGTGCTGACCAATTTCCCAATCCGAACAGGCGCTTGTCTAAGGGAAAGAGGGGTATCAAGAAAAAGGTGTACGTTATTCATTTGATTGCTGTAGAGTCAGCCGGTGCCACGTACCTTTCTCCCATCCATTCTATCGAATGCATGCCGAACGTGACAATCATGACACATCTCTTCAACATCTCTGAAAGAATCAACAAAGACCACCGCATATATAAAAGATTAGCAGATTATATGATTACTAATGTAATCTAGCAGCGACTAATATGTGTATTTGGGCAGCATGATCCGGTTATGGGATGGATGGATGGGATGGATGGCCTTGGTACCCCTCTCGACCGTCAACTCACGAACCACATTCTGTAAATGTTAGTGTTGATCCATTCTCAAGAAAGGATTGGTATGACATCAAAGCCCCGTCGTACTTCCCAGCTCGTGACATTGGAAAGACCCTGGTCAACAGAACCCAAGGAACCAGTATGTAATCCACATCCCTGATACTCGAACCACAACCCATTGACCTTTGCTCTGCTATTAGAAAATGCAAGCGAGTATCTCAAGGAACGTGTAGTCGAAATGTCATTAGCGGATCTTAACAAGAACCAAGCTGACGCATTCAGAAAGATGAAGTTTCAAATCCATGAAGTCCAAGGCCGAAACTGTTTAACAAACTTCCATGGTATGGATTTCACATCTGATAAATTGAGGTCATTGGTCAAGAAGTGGCAGGTGAGTCAACGTCATGGTCAGACTTCGCCGGTCAACATCACCAAGGCTGGTTTTGCATCATGCCAATTCCACTCCGATGTGCATAGACTTTGATTGAAGGTCACGTTGATGTCAAAACGACCGATGGTTACTTGCTGCGTTTGTTTGCCATTGCCTTTACAAAGCGACGGAACAACCAGTTAAAAAAGACCACATACGCTCAATCGTCACAAATCAAATTGATCCGTAAAAAGATGTTTGAAATCATGACCAAGGAAGCACAGTCTTGTGACTTGAAGGAGCTTGTCCAGAAATTGTGAGTGGCGGTTCTCGTGGTGACATATTGGGCTGATATTCGTTCTTGCCTGTCGAACGGTATTGACTGAAGTGTTCTGTATCATCGTTAGCATCCCAGAATCAATCGGTAAGGAAATAGAAAAGGCATGTCGTGGTATCTACCCATTACAAAATGTATACATCCGAAAAGTCAAAATTCTCAAAGCACCTAAATTTGATTTGGGAAAATTGATGGAATTACATGGTGAATCAGGTGAAGATACAGGCTCCAAAATCCCAGGCGCTGCCAAGGAGTTCAAGGAACCAGCCATCCTTGAGCAAGTGTAAAAGAGTAGTGTAGTTTATAAGTTGGTTGATAGTGCATTGCTGATGTGGAAGTCTTTTGTAGATTAGTCCTCCCACCTAGGCATTGAATGTGCACATAAAGTCTGTACCCCTAAGTTGGTCTGGTTTTGTTAACGTCTGCCCTATGAATGTCCTGAGATCTCAG
Source organism: Synchytrium endobioticum (assembly GCA_006535955.1). Classification (NCBI taxonomy): domain Eukaryota; kingdom Fungi; phylum Chytridiomycota; class Chytridiomycetes; order Synchytriales; family Synchytriaceae; genus Synchytrium; species Synchytrium endobioticum. The sequence goes on along the minus strand of QEAN01000461.1, from coordinate 7,765 downwards.
TACTCGTCTGCGGTCGGGCGCTTGTAGTCAAACGTCAATCTTTCGTTTCCGTCTATCCCTTGTCGAGAGTTGCAGGCAACACTTTACTCTAGAACGTGCATGCAGGTATATAAACCGAGCACAAGCTTCTCACAGAGATCGTATGGTATATTAGATTAGACGGCGACGTGCATGAGTACAGACTCCCTCTGACTACGCCTTGCATATGCCCATTATTATTCACAAGAGCATTACCACCATTTGCGTGCATGTGAACGTGGCTAGTATGTATCTCTCCGAAAAATGCAAGCGAATTCCCAGACAATTGAGCGACTACAGTATCTGTTCCTATATTGGTAACTACTCCATACTCTGCCATACGCAAGACTATGATTTCAGCTCAAGCCTCAACCGAAACGATGCTGGTAACGGCGGCAGGGCACTGTATCTTTGGTGCAGCTCCTCTGGGAGATGGTATACAACTTTGTGGATCTGTGTCTGTCGTTCTAGTTTAGAAACCTATGGCAAACAGCGTCTTTAGGTTCCCGGGAAAGAATCCACACACCAACCGCTACAATACTGGCTTACCATGTTCAGGAATACATCACTAGGAACATCACCGCCTTTAATCCAGAATGACAAAGATTCCAGGCACGGGAAGACCCGCGCAATACCTGAAAATGCCGATAATGCGTCATTTCAAGATCGTAGAGTCAGCGAAGGAGACTACTTACTGTGGACGACAACCGTCAGATCCTCTTCTGACGGATTGGATAGCCGTATGAACAATGACTTGAGAAGTAGGGCTTCCGGTGATGCTGCCTTGATGTCTGAGATCAACGAGTCACCAGCATAATACGATGGTAACTATGATGTAGGAAAGATGAGTGCATCGCATCACGGTGCAAGCGGCCAATCATGAAAGGTGGACTGACAGAGTTCCAGAACTCCCACGTCAAAACAGAAGGCAATCTAGCATGGACCAATTTTTTCATTCTCTTGAGCAAATCATACATCGTCTTTTGTGACGCCACATTCGTATCATGGGGGGTTCCAAATACTGTAGTGTATGTTAAGAGCATCGTTACATTAGATACTGTATAAGACAACGTTCTCTTTCACCTGACACATCGAAATGCTCCAGTGTTGTGATACAGGAGATGGTCTTCCACAAGGCATCAACACTTCCTTGCACCTGAGATCCACTGTTGACCGTAAGGGTCTTGATTTTGGTGCGCTGTAATGGCACGAGTGCAGATTCATGGACAAAGTTACGTAACTATTTTCGAGTACGAGAGTCTCGGTCCAGCTCTCATCTGACTTTGATTATCAGCACGGCGTTAAAAAAACACACCTGTTTAAATTTTGTATTTGTGAGATGCAGTTTGGTCAGGTTTGTAAATCTAGTCAGCACTTCCACGTCCTTTTCGGTCAGAATAAACGTAGGCGATGCCTCATCAATTTCTAGACTATAGGTCATGGAAGCAGGTAGAGCTTCCAAAGTGCCCTTATCCCATCGGGGTAGTATGACTTTATTTGGTTTGAGGTTTTCGGCAATCCGGGCTACAACATCGGCAGCCAAGGGTGCCTGGAGAGCCAAGGAGGCAAATTCAAAGAGGAGCTGTCGACGGGCTCGCTGTTCTAGTAATGGCCTTAAGAAGCCTTGTAACGTCTCCAAGTGCTAACGTGATAGGGGGGGGGGGTAGGCTGAGGTGTCAAAGTGGCAGTTCAATCGATTCGGTGACGATCACAAGGGACTTACGGCCTTCACCACAAGGTCCGACACAGATATTTCCACGGCTACAGCAGCTGGTCTCAGCGGGCCCAGGCTTGCTCTGGCGCAGAATGACTTTCTAGTTAAATTATATCATGAGGAGTAAGACATAATTTATCTGTCAAGATAAATAATAAAGAGTACCTGAATTGAAACCTCGCTAGCTTCGCGAAGGCCCCGTCGACGCTCATATCCTAATTGAGACGATGTGCCGTTGGTATATGAGCCCTCACTTGGTTTCGTCAAGGACGCGAGCGAGCGACAAGTCACCAACTGATGTACTGCAGTAAACCTTTGTAAACACACTTCATGAGAGAGCGAAGGAGGGGATACGTACCACGACTCGCAATTCAATCAGGGCCGTGGGTTTCCGAGAAGCGATGATATTCCGCATGTCCTTGCAGACGAGAGGCAGTTTCTGATATACGGTGGTGGGAGTTGTCTGTATGAAGCAATTCCACAAGACTTCTTGGGGCAAGTCTAACAGCCTTATCATGTCAGTCCTCCTTGCTGATGATGGTGATGAGAGATTCACATCGTCAACGTAAATGGTGGGCTCAAGTTTGACGTTAGTTTCCATGTTCTGTGTGATGAGCCTTTTGGTAAGTATACAGAAAGTAGCCCGCTGCGGTGAATGAGTGGTTCCTGGGTATGCGATAGGCTCTTGGTATTAGGCAGACTGCTGGCGATCACACTCGACACCACCCACTCAGACCTAGCGTGCTAAATTGGGCAGGGGGATGGTGTTAGTTTGCTGCTGGTGGACGTCTGATGCCGGATCATTTGTGCATTGGCGACCAATCGCAGACCTACTCTCTCCTTCACAACTAGCTCGTGGATGCTGCCGGAATGCAACCATGCCCGTCGCTGGCTTCGCCGTGCTGCGATGCAAAGTCGAGGGGATGTATGCGGAGTATGACCAAATAGCAAACACACACCATTGCTGAGCATAGTTGATATGGAATATACGTGACATTGTGATGTACAACATGTACTGCAAAGTTGCAATGTGCGTGTTTTGCCTGTCCGTGGGCTCCCGGCCCCTCATCACCGGCCCTGGCCTTGTAAGAGGCCATTGCGGCTATTGGTATAGAGTGTAGGTGACATTCTGGGCCCTTTGGTACGATGAAAACTGGTTGTTAAGCGTATACCATTCTTGGTAACTTGACATCCTATTTCTCCAAACAAGGCAACGAAGCTGCAACCGTTGCCGCGAGCATATTTACACAACCATCATCATCAGGGCCGCACACTGGTCCTCTGATGGCACATCGATAGTCCGAATCTCTGCGGAACCTGACTTGACTTGGATGGCCATGAATTACACATATATTAAAAAGCTACTGACTAGACTTGAGAGCAAACCAAGAACATATTAATAAAGTCCAAGCATTGACAAACTTCGAATCCCCAACCATATTGTGGTGGAGGGGACCAGGTATAGAAAAGGAGTAAAGTTACGATAGATGGATATAAATAGATATAGGATTGTACTTCAGGCTACAGGATCAGCCACCAACATACTCATGCGCCTCTTCTTTTACGTTTCTTGATAGGAGGTGGCATATCGCCAGTACACGCGATCATGTGGTTTGTCCATGATCGTTTACTTTGGATGCTGTAGATTTTGCCACAGCCAGGACAAATCCACCGGGGTATACCATCTCGGGCGTTACCGACTGTAGCGAGGCTCATGGATTCGGGGGAGGAAGTGGCGGTGATAATGGGCCCATTCGCGTCTCCACGTTCACCGACTCCTAATGCCGACGACATGGCGGTTCGTAAAAGATCCCCACCACGGTGGGCGTGCTTAGTTGAGATGAACTGACCTGCGGCATTTTTTGGTTTATACCGATAAACACCACCACCAGCAGCAGCAGCAGCTCTTCTTTTGGGACATGCCGGGCCATCACAATCGTCGCCGGATTCATCGGCAGAGTCCCAGTCGGACATGTTTCTCATGTCGGCATCATCGTCGTCGGTGGTAGATTCAAGGAACTGGCGATCATCGCCAACCATAGAACTAGCTCGCTTCGTCCATTCGTCATTACAAGTTTGTTGTAAGCTAGTGTATTGGGTATGATGGTCTGGATACTGGATGTGATGGTGACCATGAAAATGAGCCTGGGGGTGACTGGCAACGGGGGATGGGCCAGAGTATGACGACGAGAGACTTTTGAGCATACGGGCAGCTTCATAGTCCTCTTCCTGATAGTCCATGGATAGCGAGTCGGTGTAGGAATCAGACACGAAATTTGAATGGGTTGAGGGGTCACGTGGATCATTGGCCAATGACTTGAGGGCCGGGTTGATGGCAGTAGTAGTCGAGGGTTTATCACAGCTGGGATGTGCAGGAACTGTGTAGAATGTGTGGAATGATCAGACTTGAAGATACTTGTGGGGGGGGGATGTACCAAGTAAACACGTTTCCTACCTTCATGATCCTCCACATTGGCCATGGAGTCAGCTCTGATAGGAAGATCTGGAGCTGTACCAGCTGATACATTGCTCAGGGAAGTAGAAGACGACCAGGATGAAGTTGATGTTGTCTGTTGTAAGATGGGTTAGGGGGGGGGTTTGTGAGAAGGAGTTGTAACAGTGCCCGTGTTTTTCGGGCAAGATCGAGGTAGATAAGGACCCAAGTCTGGCGGGAAGGCATTGGAGTACTTACGGAAGGCCTCTTTGGAGCGAGCGAGTCAGGTATGTTGTAGCTTTCGAGTTGACTATGCAAATTATCATTAGGGCTCTGGACAGAAGCAGGCTTTTGATCGGCCTGGGCGCTGTTCTCCTTCAGCTGGGCCTTGAGGGAGGCTATCTCAGCTTTGAGGGAGGCGATGGTCGTTCTATAGGTAGCCTCGCGTTCTTCGGCCCCATGCTGGATTTCGTTAAGTGCCTGGATATGCTGGGACTCGACGATCTGTTGGGTGGCGACTACTTTGGCTAGCTCATTTCTGGCGGAGATTTCCCGATTTACAGAAGCTCTAAGGGCGACATTGACTTTGTCGTTGGCAGCATGGAGTAGGTCAATCTGGTGCCTCAGGTCGTCGAGCAAGTGCTGGTGGTGGATGGCTTCGAACCTAGATTTCGTTTGATCTATGGCAGATTTGGGCTGATCCTGGGGGTCCAGCTGCTTGACTACGCCGGGCAGGTCTGCGGTGATCATTCTGGCGCTGATTGGGTCTGTTTCAAAGTGTGCTGGCCTGGGAGGGTTGTTTGGATGGAACCGCAATGGGGGCATCGGGCCATGGGGTAGGGCGCCCATTGGTTTGGTGCCGGGGGCCCGGGGCCCGGGGACCGCGTCCGTGGGAAACAAGCTGCATACCACCACCGCCGACGTGCATAAATCCCAATCCCAGCAGCCGGTGTTTATCGCAGGGAGTGCCTGCCGTCCTTTGTCGGCCTGTGCGTGAACGTGTGCGTGAGCGTCAAAGGATTAAAGTCTCGTCGCCCTTGTACGCAGATGACATTCGCCGGGAAGCCGATACAAGTACGTGTAAGCTCCTCCCTTTATCATCAACCATGCCACATCAACTGATTCTCCCAAGCCGTCCAGATTCTACACCAAGATGCTGACATAGCTGTACTGATAAAACCCGCTGGCTTGGCACTCAAGGATGTACCTGACAAGACTCTCCAACTACTTCTGCCATCCTTACTCACTCCATCTACCCACGTCTACGATGCATTACCTCAACCCCTTATCATATCGAATGGGCTGGATCGAAAAACCACTGGTCTTGTTCTGGCTGTCAAAACACACATAGCACAGCTCAACGTCCAGGATGCTTGGAATCGTAATCGCATCAGGACTGTCTACCATGCTATCGTCTCAGGTCGAATGGTGCATCCACACACGAAAACCCCAATTGCTGCCAATGAGAGCTTCACTAGCACCATCCGTATCGACAATGTCGAGCTCACCACCACATTCACCATCCTCCATGTCACCAGATGCCAAAAAATAGATTTCATTTCCACCCTCCTCATTGAACCTCATCTACCGCTGTTTCCCCCTAAACCGAATTACCATATTCGATTACATCTGGATGCTCTGGGCAACAGGCTTATAGGTAACTCCAGACTCACTGCACCTCTAGTAGCTGCTGGCGTAAAAAATACCATGATTATGCTTACCAGGATTGAGCTACTCCATCCACGCACGGCACAGAGAACAATCGTTGATATTGGTGAGCCTGAACGGCTGCAAAAAATGAGACAAAGACAGGAGCTGTTTTGGACGAAACAGCATCATGCTGGTCAGGATGACAACAACCAAGATATGGTGCGAATGGCATACAATCGGGGCCATCAGGTATTGCATTTTTCTCCGAGAAGATTGAGCCCAAGCCCACACTAACCAACCTCTAATCATTTAGATGTTTGGTGGCCTTTGTTTCTCAGTGAACCAGAGCGTCATGGTACCGCGACAATCGACCGAAACATTGGTTCAGACCGCAGTCGAACTCCTGCCTCATAGCATCTCCGACACCGAAAGAGTCCTTCGAGTTTTAGATGTAGGAACTGGCTCTGGCAACATACTTGTCTCGGTTCTTCACATCATGTCGCATGATCATCATCAACGTATCACCGGAGTGGGCATGGATATATCAGATGACGCACTGAGTATTGCTCATAAGAACGCAGCCAGCTTGATACCATCTCATGATTGTATCTTGGTGAAACAAGACATGACCGATCCCAAGCTGCACTCCGATATATCTGAAATTGCTCCGTACGATATCATATTATGCAATCCGCCATATCATACACTCCAGAAAGTCAGTTTGCTGCAATTGATGGATGAGCCGGCTGCCGCAATGATATCAGGGTCAACTGGATTAGAAGCGTACGAGGGTATGCTCACGGGTATCCTAAACAGCACAGCTGTAGGGCCGGCGACTAGTGTTGTGCTTGAAGTGCCTCCTAGACTGGCACAGAAAGTAACTGTCTTGTTTGAGGAGGGTGGTAGGTGGAAGTTGACCGATGCTAGAAGAGATGTGCATCTAGCGCCAAGATGTCTGGTGTTTAAAGTCAGGAAGTGAAATTTGCCTCTCATATGATCACATACTTGTGCAGCCGTCATGGATCTGTCCTTGTTTGCGAATTGGGGACCCGAGTGTGCATTAAAGTGATCACCGGCAGTACGAATATTGCACTGCAGAGGAATGTTACCGGTTGTCGAATGTCAAATCGTATACTTTCCACAACATGTCGGGACGTGCACTTCACTTTACTATAGTATTGTCGACCATAATATTCGAATCAAGACTAAAAATGTGTTATGATCCTACTCTGATTACTATCCTTCAATCTCGTCGGCCCCACGTCGTCATCGCGGTTCTCACAAAACATCCCTGAGATTTGCATCACACATCATCATGTGTGCCATTTGTTATTTCTAAATTTGGTATTAAATACAAGCTCTTCACGATGTGAAGGCTGTTGAGCTTTGAGTGAAAGTAAGCCCTAACTAGTGTCGGGTACAAACCTTTCGGACAATTCCATTTTCTTCGAATTTTGCGGAGGCCTGTCCTCTATGCAAACTCAGAAACAAATCCAATTCATGAATGAACACGAAGGTGCTTTAACTTCTGCCAAGTCAGAGACTAGCATGAAGCGTCATCGGGAATGAGTTGGACAAGGTAGTTGCGCTACCATGAAGCAGGTCTATGAAGAGAATGCTAAAGTCCTTTTATGAAAAGTTAGATCGGTCGACACGTCGCTCGATAATCGTACACGACGATGTCAAGACCGGTTTAGCCGCCGCTCTGGTAGCAGATTACAAGGTCGAGAAGGCACCCAGTGAAGCTGATGTATTCATCGGCCGGGTAGCTAACGGTGAGTGGAATCTGTTTGTGGTAGCTCTGTGGGGGCGATAAGTTTTTGCCTACCTGAAGCCGCCTTCCAAGGACAAAAACATACCCATGAAGCGCAAGGCGGATGAAGGTGGTACCTCTCGGGGTGGCCCGAGCAAGAGTCGAAAGACTCGCTAGGCGGTGTGAAGAGCCGCGA
>QEAN01000460.1:0-10816 GCA_006535955.1 Synchytrium endobioticum | reverse complement strand
ATTATCTACTACTATACATCTATGTCCCATTCACCTGTGGGTGCCCTCTTCGCATCCCACTCCGTTCCAGGATGTGACTTTTCTTGGCAGTTCTCTGTAGCAACTGCGACGGGATGATTTCCGTGTATATATATGACCGGTTGCGCCATCATGTAAACTGGTTGTTTATATTGTGTATAACGCTACCCTCACTCATTACAACAAGGATATATACCTCGGCCCCTGATCATCACAGATCCAGCGCCCCCATTCTCATTTTCCGCGCTTGCTGGATCTCCCGCATCTCGGCGCTCAGCACATCGTCAGGCCCGGCCAGTCCAATGACAGGCAGACGAATGGGTCTCGCCGCGTGGCCCGCAAGCGGCGGCAGGTCCACGACGGTGCCGCACCTGGGCACATCCCTGACCCACTCGCCGTCATACACCTGGCGCTTGTACTTGTATATGTAGCGACCGTGTCCGTCCTTCATGTCGTCCATCCATCCTCCCTCGTAGCGGTCGCCGTTTCCTACCGTGGCCACGCCGGTGAGCATACAGCGATCATGCCAACCCCGCGTCCGAAAGCCGGCCACCTACGCAGCAGCAGGACCCCATGTCCACACCTCCTGCCGTCCCGCCATTCGCCCTCATACACATCCCCGCCCGCGTACTCCATCCGCCCAAACCCGTGTCTGGCGTCATCGCGCCAGTCGCCGTCGTACCTGGCGCCGTCTCTGCAGAAGTGCGTGCCGCGGCCGGCGCGCCGCCCGCACGCCCACTGGCCGGCATACACCTTGCGCATGGGGTTCATGCCGGCGGCGACGCCGTGCGTCGCGCGCCGGTGCGCCACGAGCGTGATCGCCGCGTCGGTGGACGCCTGCACGGCATCCGCAACCGGCTCGATGGGCTCGCGCACGCTGAAAGTGCCGTGCCCGTGTCGCTGGTTGTTGCGCCACTCGCCCTCGTACTGCGACCCTGCGTGTGTGTCCCCCGCTTAGCACCCGACTGCAACGCATGCGCGGCAACAATGGTGGCTCACCGGTCGCGCCGTAGCGGTACACCCCTGCCCCGTGCTTGTGTGCGCCTCGCCACTCGCCGCGGTACGTGTCCCCGTTGACGAGATACACGGTCCCGAGCGCCTTGGGCTCCCCTGCGCCTGCGCCTGCTTCAGCTCTCAGATGTGGCCCCATTGTGTCTGCGCGTTTGGTTGAGTGCTCGCGGTTAGTGCGCCGCCATGCAACATGCGTCAGCCAACGATGCGCTTGCCTGCTGTCTGCTCTGTCTCGAAATCACTGGAATGGCACGACGCTGTTGCAGGCAGGTGGCCGTGATCCTTGAATCAGGGAACAATCGTGCACCCTGATTGCCGCCCGTGTGCAAAACCATACCAACGCAGTACTGGTTTTCGTTGTGGTGTTTTGCTCAAATAGGTGAACGACGCCAACATGTGAAATGCCAAGAGTTATAAAGCCAAACAGTACGACCACTCACAACGCCCCATTGAAACAGTGGATTAGTTTGTTTGCCTTCTATACCCGATATGGAAGCAAAAAGTCGTAGGTTCGAGTCCTACATGGGGCGAAGCTGTTCAGCATTGATTTACTTTTGCCCCTGGCCCACAAAGCGCCCTGCTCGAATCTGACACACTGTGCCGCGGCGGGCGTCATCGCTCGTCCGCTTCAATTCACTTTGCACTATTATATGGCAAGTATCCTTCTTGTTATTCTACGCCCCAGACGCCACAAAACCAACCCATGTCATTCTTTCAGGGGATAAAACAAAGCATACTGCACCTCTATCTCTTCAGCCTTGGACTATATTACAAAGTAAGCTCAGTGTTATCATGAACATATCTACACATATTCACAGCCATCTCGCAACGTCAATACTAGTACGGCTTGGTGCGACTATTCCCATGCAGCCTCTTCAACAGTCCTGATCTGGCACTCCTCGGCGTTAAGCCGCCAGCGGCTACCAAGCCCCTCTCTCTGCATCGGCGACCATGTCCCGTGTCCGCCTGAGCGCCAGCATCAGCCGCATCGTCGTACATGGCATTCGGGTCAGGCACGTGGAACGTCAGTTCCCATATCGCCAAGAGCTGCGACGCACGCTCCAGCTTGGACGTGGTGGCGGGCACACCAGCGGGCTAACGGGGCTAACGACAATCAGGCGCCGCGCGGCGACGGGGGGGCGGTCACGTACCTGTGCGAGCGCCGCGATGGTGCCGACACAGCCGGCATAGTCGTGCACTAGCGCGCCGGCGTCGACGGCATCCACGGCGTCTGCGTGTGCCCCGCGTGAGTGCGCGCAGTGAAGCGGGGCGGGGGTGAGGTGTACGTACGCTGCAGGGGGTGGATGCGTGGGTGTGGCGCGGGCCCGACAACAGCATCGGCGCCGCGGGCGCGGCTGCACCGCGTCTCGGCGGTGTGCACGAGGGCTTGGATTTTTTTGGGGAACTCGCGCCGCATCAGCGCGACTTTGACCATGAGCTGGTCCTTGGCGAGCCGCGCCTGCTCGATCTGCGCAGAGAGAGTTTCGTCGAGCGGCTCATATTCTAGTTGTGGCCGAGCGTGGCAGTCGCGAGCTAGGGCTAGGGCGAGGGGGCTTACCTTGCGCTTGGGTGATGGCGTCGTGGTAGTCGACTCCGTTGATCTGGAGATTGTGCGATGCCAGCCCAAACACCTGGTCGAGGTACTGTGTTGACGGCAGGCACGCGGGTGGAACAGTTAGTGCGGGGAGTCGGCAGGGATGTGCCACTGCATCCCCATGTGGTTGTGCATCACCGCCACGTTTGCTCATCCCCATGAACTACATGCCTGTTCCAATCCAGCAACGACTGCTTGAGTACTAGATCTGACATTCTGCTGCTTGGCCCTGTTGCTGGTGTCGGTGTTGTTGTACTTTCTGTATATGATCTCAGCGGCTCGTGTCTGCAACGATACGGTCGCTGCCTGCTTCAGCTGATGGCGTAGATGCTCGACATTCGATTGGGTTTCCAGCTGGATCTTGGGCAGTGACATCTTCTGTATCGGTATCCGGTTGGAATGAATACTGGGTCCTTTGGTGTATGTTCAAATTGTTGATTTGTTGAATAATCAGAGACAAAGGGACGGCGAACATAGACAGTAGACAAACGCAGAGACCCACACTGCGTCTGTAACGCGATAAACGCACAGTGAGCTATCTGGCTTCGGCTTTCCCGACTCTCATCGCACCAATCGCTATGATGACACCACTTCATTCATCTCTACAACGAGATACAACCATCTCATCTCATGAACTTAATGACATGGCGCACAAAATGCCCTGTAAAATGTACTAGCGTCACTAGTTGAACTCAACATAACCTTGACATCAGCACCAATAAAGAAGCAAAACCCCGTCTTGGCGTCCATCTTCCCATTTCTTGCTTCATGCCCGTCAGACGCATACTCGTAGTCAATGACACCACTACCATCCGTGACGATCAAGATGGAAGGTCCATCCATCCCATCATAGTGCTCTGATGATGCACCTTCTAGATGTGTACGTAGCACAGAAAACTCCTCAATAGGTGGGTCGTACAGTAAGGTATGCTTTGTGCTGTGGTGCTTATATGGCGCTCCACGTAGAATCTGAGAGTTTGCGGGTCCATAATTATAAGTCAACATGCTAACCAGAGTTTCGACATCTTTGAATTTGGGCGTGAGGCCTGACCGAACCACATTATCCGACGCCGCCATGCATTCGACACAGTCTATGCTAGTCATGATGTCAGTCTACCACATATGAGCAAGAAAATCTACCATAACGTTCCCATAGCATGTGCCCATACCCATGCAACTGATGCATAGTCTCTTACCGCCCGAAATGTAAGCATGGGGTTCATTAGCAGCTAGATAAATAGCTTCTCCAGGGTGTAACTCCACATAATTCAACATCATTGCACAAAAGATTCCAACATCACCCGGGAATTGCGAGTCTAATCTGGCCACCAATTCGTCAGTGCTGCCCTTTCTCAACTCCGTATTTCTACTATTGATTCGTTGTACTAGTTGTTTGACCGCCTGGCTGACTGCACTGGCATTTGATTTCACTAATGTACCAAACAAGTCTGTAAGTACTTTTCTGCCCACTGCTGTATCGTTTGTTGCTGATGCTTGGATGAATGAAGTGGCAATAACGTCACCGATCAGTGATTTGAATTCTGGGTACTGGGATAGGTGCTGTGCTATTTCCGGAAGCGGTCTAAACCCAATGAGGGCTTCAAATGGTGTTAATGCTATCGCCTATGAATTGCAAGCGCATGGTCATTGTGTCTGTTTCTACCCCGTCGCGTCTCCACCATGACACACCATAACGCCTTGTATACATACCATCTCCGGCTTATGATTAGAATCTTTGTACAAATCGGGTCTCTTTGCATGCAATTCCTCAGCGAGGGCCTTGTCGGGATGGGCTTGGATACTCAATGCCTTTGCAATCGATAACACTTTGAATAGGAATGGTATATCTCCTTGAAACTTCTCATTGCACCACGCTGATAGGTTGCGGGGCGACAGGACATGCTTGAGATGCGTTTTGGGCTGGTGGCTACCATCATCATCATCATGATTGACTACAGAAGGACCGTTTGGGTGCGTGCCCATCCATAGCTAGATCGGCGCGAGATTGAAATAGGATATCGTCAATAAATGGTCGCACTAGTCTGATCTAGCTATCTCTCGTGCATACCCATAAAGGACTCAGATTACGACGCAGTCCAGAGATCTGGCATCAAACAGCCACGAGCATTGGTAAAGCCACTTACTTCAGCATATGGAGTATCCTCCTTCATCAGGAACTGGTTGCTACTATGACTATGCATACACGTTGCTACTTTGGACGATGCGCCCAATTTTCCCCAGTCGTACGATTGGATGGCATATTCTAATCTGGCTATTGCCGTATCCCCAGATGCGTATGTGCTCCGTGTGCCATTCGGTGCGTCGCTTTCTTGATCTCCCATGGTTGCTTCTTTATGTCCGATGTAGTTCGCTCGATTATAAATGTCGCGTCCGTGAATAGAGCTCGAGGCACGCGGTGTGGTGGCCTCGCTACATGCAACGACGTGCTATATACGAATCATACCCGAATACACATGCATGTTGGCGGTCGAGGCATCTGAATTGTATGGCTCCATCCGCCGAAATAGTGGGTGATGCACCGCGACATCATGGGTGACATTCGATTCTGCGATTGAGCTCGCAGCCAATGTCAAGAACAATACCGAAGAAAGCATATTGATCCGAGTTCCGAAGATCCACCGAGCCTTGGGTATACTTGGATACATATAGTACTTGTTTTGGACAAGAGAAAATACAGGCACGCCACTGTTCGCAACAAATCTCAATTTGTGATATAGGAGGTAATATTTCGAATCAGTTCTACATGGACACTTGTAACTAATTCCATATAGTGGACAAGTGCAGCTACTCTGTTTGCATACGCCGGTAAGTGGAGCTCGAGGAACCATGCGAACTAGAACTGTCAGCAGAGCGATATCCTACATAAAACATGGTAGTTGGGGCCCTTTCAGCTCGGATTTCATTCATCATCAACCACTCACGTGGACTGGCATGGGAAGTGCCAGCCATGCGTGAAGACACCAACGAGCCATAAGAACCTACACAAATCACGATGATCAAACTGACTCGTTCTGAAGCAAAGATACAAGGGCACGTACCTCGGGAACGACGGGAGGCCTCCAACGGAGTCCACGAGCCATATCCGGCAGCAGAGATACCTATAACATCCTGTTCGGTTCTAGGGACTTGTGTTGTCTATTGAAGGGTATGCATGAATCCATGATTCAAACGGGCCCTTTCATTTCATGATGGTACCTCGGATCCATCGTTTGTCGTGTCTGCAGTGTCACTTTCGCCCAATACATTGGCCCGTCTGGCACCGTCCAGTTGACCATCCATTCGCGGCCGCACTTCAGATCTCAATAGTAATAGCCTCATGGCTCCGGCCAATTCTTCGCACAACTGAAGCAAGGCTGCAAACCTTTGAAAATGACCTCCCGTAGGCAAATCACGGTAGACGTCAAGGAGGGTCTCAACGAATTCGTCACTTGTTACAACTGGCCATACAAGATGAGCCAGAACGGTAAAAGCTAGTGCCACGAGCATAGCTAGTATTCCTCCATCCTTGATTCCCCAATATATGACTGAGCCTAAGATACTCGACAGGTCATGAAGATTCAAAGATACTACTCTAACACAACAAATGCGAAAAATACCACAGGCTAGGCAGACCACTCTGCGGACTAGAATGCCGCCTGTGGGAAAAGGGTTGTAAAATCACTTTTCTGTCATATTCCGGAAACAGCAAGCTTGCCACGAGATGGTCCAGTGCGGACGTCCTGAGGGCCACGCGGGGCCGTCTCTACTGTGGCTGGAATGTTGGGAGTGGGAGCCTCTGAACTGCGTGGCTCCATCCGCTTGACGAATTGACGATGCACCGCGACTTCATGGGTGACATTCGGTTCTGCGATTGAGCTCGCTGCCAATGTCAAAAGCCATACCAAAGAAAGCATAGTGATCCAATGTCTGGGCGTCCGCTGCGCCATGGGGAGTCCCGGTTGTCTCTGCAGCCTTGGTGCGTAATTTGAGCCGACCATGAACGAGACCGAGAAGGAAGCAGGCAAGTCAGACAAATGTGCCAACGCCGGGCGAGAATGCGGGAAAGTTGCTCGGCTGCTCACATTGACGACTGGCTGCCATCTTGCATAAAGTACTAAAAATTACAAGCGCAACGGACTACCACCATGGACCATGACCTCGATATGGTCCAATCATTCCAATCCAACATGCTCGAATCCTGAGAACTGGATCATTGTAGCTACGTAACCAGCATTTCGACTCATCATGCACCGTCTGTGAAACAAGAGTTGATAGATGGTCGCATGCTCGATAGATAGTTGTCATGCACGTCAGACCCCCCTTTCCCTCACCACTTCGAATTTTTCAATTTTCATTGTAGGGTCATCGCGCCAAGGGTGATCTTTGTACTACTATATAGGCCGTGCGGTCCGCTCCACTTCCGTCCTGTCAAACCTCGCATCTGAATTCCCTCAACACTCTTACTGGTGCAGCGTATAGACTCACGGCTCAATATTAGTGTTTTAGCATTGAAGGATGCTATTACTACCAGTTGTGCTGGCGTCAAGCGTGCTTACGACAGCAGCACTCTCTGTCGACAGCTACCAGTCAAATGGCCATGGACGTCTGGTCGCAAGAGCCGTCTATACATCATCCGTCACGGACGATGACCATGCGCAACACGCAACAGCAGAAGCCATAGGTGGCCAAAATGAATTTATTGTCTCTCCTCGACATCCAGTGGGTGTGATGACAGCCTGGACCTCCCCTGGTATGCACGCTCTGTTTCTGAGTCTAGAAAAAGCCGAACCTCAGTGATACAATCAAGCAGCCCGGGGGGAACTCATGTTCCTGGGTCTTTCCATCTGTATCGGTGAGTTGATAATTCCTGGACACGAGCTGTCACTCTGCCGTGAATCACTTTGATGACCCTTAAATATTTCTTGGCAATACTGGAAAGTAGGCCACATGACTAATGGATATCTCATCGTAGCATCTGTGTCGCTGACCTTTTGTATTCATACTTTCTTAAATGGAATTCGTGATCTACGGACCTTATTGGCCGTGATTCTGCTGTCACTTGTCTCTGTTGCCCTGGTCGTCGGCCCTATCGTAAGTGAAGCCAATTCCACGGATGCTGTTTGGGTGCCAACTCTGTATCGTTTACAATCTTAGGGGTCACTTATTGCAACCGCAAAGGAACGATATAGTCAGGCTTCCCACTCAAGTCTACCTGAATATGCATCTGGGTCACCTGGTCAGGTGGAAATGGCGAGTGTCTCATTACGACGCATGGGACACTATGTGCTAACGCACACGACCACCTTAGACAGCTGACGATGAAGTAGCTGCATCGAGTGAATATCTTGAAGAAAGCGTAAATGCCATGGTAAATGCGGTTGAAACACGGAGGAATTCCTACAATCGTGCTGTGCCTATTCCTGTTGGTGGTGAGGACGACAACAAGTGTCAAGGAAAAAATGCACCTATCAAACGACTCCACTTGACGAGTATTACTTGAAAAATGTAGATCTCGTTGAACGAGATGTTGGAGCAATCGCCCCTGTTCCACACAGAAGCGGGACTGATCATCGTCTGATCAAACGAACGAGGGTGCCATTTTCATGGATTGATCGCCAGGCGGCAGATGCAGAGGCTGGTGCTTCCCGACACCATCCTTCTTACGTAGGCTTTCCTCGTGAGAGAACAAGTCATGGTACGCGTCGTGCATAACCGTTGTCAACCCGTCGTGCCAACCTTTTCCATATAGACTTGAGCCAGTTTGTCATATCAGCTGCACTACTTGTGCTTGGTATAAAAGCACACTATTATCAATTCAAGGCTTCTTCAGAACGACTGACACTCATTCAAACGTAGCTATAGGAGTTTTTGCAACCACCGCTTCCTTCATACACGACGGGGTGCTTGGTCGTGTCCCAGCATTTGCTGGCACAATGCTTGTGGCATTTGGTGAAATCATTCCTGCTGCGGTAATTGGAGTGCTCTCTGTAAAAATTTGGAACCGCGTAGAAGGGTATTTCGACCCGCCGTATCATATCAGTCAAGAACGAGTCGCCAGTCTGAACGGCCCGGAACTGGGTACTGATGCGAACGACTTGATGGAATACTCTAGTCCAAAATTTGCCACCTTTGCGTCCAAATACTATGTGAGTTTCTGAATGCGTCGGAAATTGGAAACGACATACAACGGATGTTTTAAACCTGTGGAAAACGAAGCTGAAGTGGATACCAACATTTATAGGCGAGTATGAAGTATAGTGCGCTGTCTTCCGCTTGTCTGGGTACGTGTGTGCACTGCTGCTCATGTGCAGCAGTTCTAATACCGTAAACATACCAGATTTGGAAAAACAAGATGGTCCTCACATCGCAGGCTGTTAGTAACCACTTCCGCCTTGCAGGTGTTGATCCAGTCCTCATCAACATGTATCGATTCAGCTCTTTACGGAACTTTTGGGGAAACTAGCCCTAAATCTATCTCAGAACCAGCCAGCTATAGGGCCTCAGTGATGTCGCACAGTCAAACGCAAAGTGGCCATCAGCTGACCAAACGGATGCTGCCTCAACGCAATGATATCGAAGCACAACCTTCCACGCCTGCTGTAAGTCGCGTCTATAGGAGATATGGTAAGTGTGACTTGACGGCGTCTGTTCGCATATACCTCAACTGTGCGCTTCATGTCATAGGAATTTGCACGGCGGTTTTCTTCCTCGCCTGTAATGCTCTTGAAATGGAACTTCGCCAAGTGTGAACTAACATGGAAACATCCAAAAAAAACATATAGATTCTGGCTACCTATCTTTTCTGATCCATTTACTAGCTGAAGAGCGATGGAATGTCGGCGTCTCGATGCTGCTGGCTTTGGGTCAGGCCGCGTCGCTTCACATCACTTTACTATTCGGGGCATTGACGATCTGGGAGATTACGTATCGACCCCGACTTCAGTCTTTGGAACGCTTAGCCATTCGTCTATCACGCATCGCTGGAGCTAATGCAAGTCACCTTGGGGTTTTATCTGTCCACTGGTACATGATCTCACAAGCGCAATAGTACAGGTCATTCGAGATGATGTGGGGTTGTTGGAAGGCTCCCCCTCTGATGATATTCAGCAGTTATCTGACACAGGCGCCTCTGATTATCGTATGTACATTCATTGCAGGGAATGTGAACCTGGAATATCCAACGCCTCGTACCCGCTAGATCCCCATGTCGGCACCGTGGGCCACGCCACGGACAGGCGTGTACATTCGAGATATGGTAAGTGCGACTTGACTGCGTCTGTTCGCACATACCTCATCTGTGCGCTTTATGTCATAGGAATTTGCGCAGCGGCTTTCCCCTTCGCCTGTAAAGACCACGATATGGAACGTCGCCAGGTGAAAACTCCCGCCTGACTAACATTGAAACATCCAAAAACATCTAGATCTTGGTGCCATTTCTTATCTGATACATTTACTAGCTGAAGAGCGATGGAATTTCGGCGTCTCGATGCTGCTAGCTTTGGGGGACGTCGCGTCGCTTCACATCACTTTATTATTCGGGATATTGACGATTTGGGAGGTTTCGTATCGACGCCGATTGCACTCTTTGAAACGTTTGGCTATTCGCCTAGCCCGCATCGCTGAAGCTACTGCAAGTCCCTTTGGTTCTGTTCACTGGTACATGATCTCACAAGCACAAACGTACAGGCCGTTCGAGATGATGTGGGGCGGTTAGAAGGCTCCGCCTCCGATGATCTTCAGCAACTACGTGACATACCTGTCACTGATTACCGTATGCACATTCATTTCAGAAAGTGCGAACTTGGAAAGTCCAACACCTCGTATCCGCTAGATCCTCATGTCGGCACCGTGGGCCACGCCACAGACAGGCGTGTACATTCGAGATATGGTAAGTGCGACTTGACTGCGTCTGTTCGCACATATCTCATTCGTGCGCTTTATGTTATAGGAATTTGCGAAGCGGTTTCCCTCTTCGTCTGTAAAGCCCATGATTTGGAACGTCGCCAGGTGCAAACTCTCGCCTGGTTAACATCGAAACATCCAAAAAACATCTAGATTGTGGCTACTTATCCTTTCTGTTCCATTTACTAGCGGAGGAGCGATGGAATTTCGGCGTCTCGATGCTGCTAGCTTTGGGGGACGTCGCGTCGCTTCACATCACTTTACTGTTCGGGGTATTGACGATTTGGGAGG
>QEAN01000459.1:0-15324 GCA_006535955.1 Synchytrium endobioticum | reverse complement strand
TGTGAATATCTGATGTGATTCCGTTCTCCTCATAGTCCCAGTCAAGTGTGACTGCAAGACCGAAACTCGCTATGAAAAGCCAGTCGACATTGACTTCAAGAATGTCCAATATGAAAAAGAATACAAGGGTTATGAGAACAAGGGATACTAGATACGTAGCATATTTTGTATGAATCTCGGAACGAACCAATTTATGGTTGATTTCAGAAGGCACATCGCGTATTAGTTCATTTACTGGGAATATCTGACGCCGGACACAGTTCTTCACGCTGCTTCCCATATGTACAGATAGCGGAAAGTCAAGAAAAAGTATGTAACGGTTGATTGACGCGAGGCGCTGCGTTGAACTTGCCGATCGGAAGTGTTACGAATGTGTATCTTCTGTGTGTATCTAATTCTTGTGATTGAGATGAGAGGGCTTCTATATGTTTGATTCAGTTCATTACCTGTTCATCCATCACTAAAACACTGGATGAACAGGTAAGCCATTCTTTTGTATATTCTATATCCTTCACTAAAACACTGGATGAACAGTATTGATCTCAACAGGAAGTTGACAGTTTCGTGTGTTCGACGGAAAAACCACATCCCATTCATCCGTGATGATCAAACAAGAAATGGTTGAGATCAAAGTGGTGATACGGACACGGTCGTAACGCGGGTTCACTCAAGGCACGTACATTCTGGGCGGTAGCCCTAATCATAACTATGAATTTAACCCGACTGCGGCGACCCATAATAACTGTACAATTTGGCGAAACCCCTATTTGGGTAGAAGCAAGTTGTGCTCCCTCAACGACGTACACTCCGCTTAAAACTGCAAGGGACTTGCCGCATGTATTTGCGGCCTGGCGATTCATTCTCCTCTTCCAAACGTTCATTGAAAAGTGCGCAAATCTGGCGGATAAATTCCTTCGGATCCAAGTCTTGTACATCTGCAACGATGACAAAACGCGACGTTATTGGGATTCTTGCAGGATATATTATTTGTGGCTTTACTGCTCTATACTGTTGTTAACAATTACAGGCGTACTCGTGACTACTATATACATACCAAATGGAACTGATCGAGCTAAAGCAAATTACAGATGTCCTCGTTGATTGATTGTCCTAAACTCGATCACAGACATGAAAAAAAAATCCGAAATTAAAAAACAATAATAACAATTTTCTCATCAGAAATTGAAAACGCCATCAATTGTTACCCCGTTTTGAGAGACAGGAACTATTGGTGGGTCGATGTTTAGGAGACCAGTGCAGTTAAGCTCCTGACCGAATGCTGCGGCGAATCGTTGGATAAGGAAGGTGAAGAGGTTTACTATTGTTTGCGCGTACGTAAGTACGGATCAGTTTAGATATGCGCTGATAACACTTACCTGCCACAGCATTACTTGGCGATATAAATTTTTGAGTATACGGCTTATCTTCAAGGATACTATGAGCTGTTTCAGCCAACATATGCTCACAGTAGAACCTGTTATATTTTCGCAAGCTTCGAGTACGATCTTGAGGTTGGAAGACATTGGCTCTGTAGAGGTTCATTTTCTGCCTACTGAGAGCACCATCAATTGTGACCATCTACGATTTTGATACTTAGTACTGACGAGATTGAAAAACAACAACGAGCTTGAAGGTGGGCTAAACAGACTCACCGGATCAAAGGAAGGAACCAATGCTATGGGATTGTTTTGGTACTTCCGAGCTTGTATTTCTTGTAATGCCAGGCTGCTCTTCTTGGAGCCTGGGTCAGTTAAATCATCTGCAACAATTTGTTCGCATCCAAGAGCAGGCCTACCATGAGCTACGTGTCAAACTTATCAAAGTTGCAGTGGCGACCCGTCGAGAATCACTCAGCTTACCTCAGGAACTTGTCCAACAATAACTCATCGCTGCCATTGCTGATTTCAACAGAGTCATTGAATCTTGCTTTGTTTGTCTTTGTTGCTTGAGCGGTTTGGTTGTTTGGTAGCAATAAGTAACTGGCTATTACACTAGTGATTTGAGACAAAGGTGTGTTGGGCTACCCGTTTCAGTGGTTTCATTCCGAACAACGTCCGTAAACTCATTCCAGCACTTACTTATCTGATTGATCTTGGTCAACAACTTCAAATGATCGAGTGGTATAGCATGTTTTGCCATTTCTGCCAGTGCCAAGAGGAGGTACCTTTACGTGTCTACCAGCCTTCTTGACGGCTGTTTGTTTAAGCCGGGTAAGTTGGTATAAACTGAGGGTGTATGGTCACCCACCAGCAAAGAAAACTTGGGCATTGCAAGCTATATGAATTGGTGAGTTATCGATGACTTGGCAGTGATGTTGAAAACGGCGAGACTTGCCAGCGAATTGACCAAATATACTATCACCTAATCCATTGACGCAGTTGGCCTTCTCGAGAGCTTTATCATCATCATCAGGATTAACCAAAGTGATAGAATTTGCATTCTAAAGTTGCACGATCGGAAGAACGGCCACGTCAACAATTTCGACTTGAGGTGAGGGAACTTACTGTCCCAAACCAGCATCCCACTACATCACACTTTCCAAGGTGTGGTACAACTGGAGACGCGGCTGGTTCAGTACCCTAGATGATTTAGCAAAGGATCTAGAACTCGCTTCTTGGTCATTGTTGCCTTGATCGTAAAGAACTTGCCTTGTCAATGACGAGTGGATTGTAGACAGATAATTCACTGTCATCATTAGATGATGTGTCAACAGACTTGATCATCAACGATCAGAGATTCAACGTCATCACAACGTTGCACCAACATCGAATAAAACTCACAAGGATTTAGTGTTGAATATCGTACATTCAACGAAAGACGGTAGTTCAGACATTTTGCATCCATCTCCGAAGACTTGATGAGGGGTCGCGAGACCATTTGCGGACAATGGATTTTTTGGTATCATCACTCGACAGTTGACTTCTTCGTCATCAGCTGATGATGATCCAGTGATCAGTGCGATGATAAGGAGGGCAAATATATAGCGAGTCGATGACATTGTAACTGACGCTGATAATAGTCTTAATGCTACGAATGGATGAAGTATTACGGTTGACTGGCTGTTTTGGTGGGTTTTTTATAGATGTGCGGTATATGGTTAGATGTTCCATTTTATACTGTGACAAGCGGCGTGCGTTTGGATGCAAACAAACGCCACACGTACCTCTCTATGCAATTGACAGTAGCTGAAAACTTTGAGCACGATCACGGTACTAACGAACCTCCCGGTTTGAGTAGGAGTTGAGTAGAACTGTTCCCGGAAACGGTAACCACATCACCCACAGCACCACAGGTAGCACCATCAGACACTCACTTATTCCAGACTTGAATTATTATCGTCCACCTACCTTTCCCTCACCGCTACTTGTCCTTTCGACCGACGTACGTCATCGCTCACTCTTTCGCAGATTTTCTTCCCTTTGTGCGCTTTTCCTGAGGTTGCTGATCAATACTGTCGCGAGTAGACTGTGCTTGGTTTACTAGCTGCTTCAGCAGCCGTCATTGCTGCTCCAGCAGTAAAGGAAGAGGTAGGGTTAAAAAATATTTCGACGTCCACAAGACCCATGTCCTCAAATCTGACAACGCATTCGATGTCTGGAGTATGCTGGATGTCATTGCATCGATTGCAATCTCACCCAGCATACTATCCCGACAGTACACACGAATCGCAATCGGAAGGCAATTTGCTGAATAAGAATTTTAATAAATTATTGTATATTTCAAAATCAAAATAACAATAACAATATACCATAAATCACGTCGCCAAGTCCTAAGCATCTTAAAATGTACAAGACTATATTACTTTTCGTCTTCTTCATCTCCTTCACCACCATATTCTATCTCATCGTCATTTTCCTCGCCATCATTTCGTGTCTTTGCTCTCTCTCTAACTTCATCTGCATACTTGTCCTTCTTGAGAGCAACGGCCTTCTTATTCTGTAGATGCTTGATTCTGTTTTCTTCTGCCTTCTTGTCGCGTTCCAGTAGTTTCTCTCGGAGTTCATCAGCGTCTCGGTCGGTTTTCTTCGTCAAATTACCTGGCACTGGTCGTTTCCTGTCGGCACTGAATTTCAGTGATGATTTGGAATCCAATTCCTTCAGTTTGTGAGGTATTCGGTCAATAAATTTAATGTATGATAACCATCCTGTACAGTCATCACTTGAAACAGGGACGGCAACCTCAAGACGGGTTCATTCTCACCTGCCACCTGGCCTCTGCATTAGCTAGTTTGTTGCTGACATCTAGATTGAGGCTGGGTAGAGATCTTTTGTTTATGGTGGTATGGGATTTTGTAACGGGGTCTTCATCGAATGGTATTGTGAATGCAATGGCCCTGGCAGTCGTAGGCCTTTGAACTGGTACAGAGAACGTTAATTAATCCGAGGCATTGCCAACAAACCACGGCGAAACTCCCCCAACCGCAAAAAGACGCGCACCATTCTTTGGTATAGAAGGCAATGGAGCTGTCTTGTCTATTCCCTTGTTATCCGTTTTCCTTGCAGATACTTCAGCGAGGGTTTCGGGATCGGGTGACACCTTCTTTCCTTTAGGGACTCCTGCCATCTCAGCTGGCGCAACTTTGGGCTTGCTGCCTTTACATCCCATTTTGCCTGGTTTCCGCTTACAGCTAGTGATGTATACAGTATATGTTAGTATCGGCTATGTATCATGAGAAGCGCGTTTGATGGTGAAGAGGTCGATTCATGTTATCTGTGCATCGGAAACATATTGCACGCGAATCACAGCACTTGAATAGACGCCGAAATCAGGGGCAATCCTTTGGGACAACAGGGAGGTTCGGAAGGAATGCTTTCGTGGAGCACATCCGAGGACATTGTGTAATGCTTCTTTCATCAACATTCTTGGCCATACTACGAATATACAGGGTACAAATCGTCGCGAGATCAACAATAGTGGCTGCTGGATTTGATGTACGCCACGGTGCAAAATGGACATTATTGTTGCAGTATAGTGGTGTTTGGACCTATGTATCCACTGGTGATTGACAATAGTTAGGACCTAGATGAGCTGACAGGATGTTATGACCTCAAGATATATATTAAGGCCATTTTTCTGCCTCTCTTTCCTTCTCATCATTACAACAAGCAACTTCGTGCTGTGTACTGATCGAGAAGGTAAGAGAGTGCACTATTATTCTATACTCATCTAAACTAACTATCTATTGTATTTGTACCTGTAGTTAACACTATCTTTCTCTACAGGTATTATGAATACAGATCATTACAACAAGCAACTTCGTGCTGTGTACTGATCGAGAAGTTAACACTATCTTTCTCTACAATTATGACTTTGCTGAGGTCATGCGTCTGCAATGCAATGCGTCTGCATTCGCGGCATTGAATTTAACATCTTCTAGGCTAATGGTCCTTGAAGCCGCCATTGTTCGGCAATCGTGGGATTTCGTGCCTTTCCACCATCAAAACGATATGATTCTTGTTGGTATCCAACCTTCGCGTTGTTTGGTGTTGTGTGGCACAACTGGTTGTCACGACACATGGATTATAATGTTAATATTATTACTGCGTATTATGGAATACAAGCTTGACAACATCTTAACAATTCTGGCGTTTGGAAGTTATCATTGCCAGTGGTGTGAACTTGATGGCTTCTTTGTCACCTTGCATTCCATTCGACAATGAGCAATTTGCCGCAAACATACATTATCGTATAACGACGAAAGGAACAGACCAGAAAAACATCAGGTTATCTGTTTCAGCTTATACCTTTCCTCACATCATCATCTTCTTCATACGATCCATGGCGAAAACCGGTGGAGCTATCATCACATTTCTCATACTTCTATGCTTCGCCAGAACATTTGGCCAAGACTGTATTCTAACGGTCCCCGCCAAACCATTAACTGCTGCTGGGCTGGCTACCCCTTACCAATTATCTGGGGCTGCTGCTTGCCAACAACAGACGACACCAAGCTTCGTTGAGGTAAGTCAACTTTGTGGTGGAAGCAGAAAACAATATTTAGAGCCTGGAATTTCGCCATCACCATCATCAATATTAGGCCACTATCCTTGATCCTAAAACAGGGTATGTGGGTGAAGTATAATGATGACCTGGCGTTCCCATACCCAGCATCACCAACTCTATCTCATCCTCACTCCATCAGAGCACTATCGGTCTACAATCCTCTCGTCATCAACAAGGGAGATACACCTGGCATTCCACCAGTCGTCCCTCGGTTACCTACTAATGCAGTTGTTGGAATTTGGTTTGGAACGGTATGTCGTGGTTTCCTGAGGCCCTTCGTGACTACAAAATCATACTTGCACGCGAAATCAGAATGCTGATACAATCACTCTTGCCAACCCCCCTGCTGCAAATGCACTTGCCCAGGGGAAATGTGTCAATGGTCTACGAAACAGCATATTTGGGCAATTTGCAGCTTGTAGTGGGGCTCAGTTCTTTGCCGGTATGGTGATATTGCGAATTTTATATTGATCGTGCTGTGAGGTTAACGGAGCTGTAAAAAGCTGCAAAACAAGCTGGAGCCAAAATCGTTGTCCCGCCATTGGGAACTGGAAAGAACGGAAAACCGTGCTACACATCTCGATCATTTGAAGTGGTTGATATGGGTATGCTTCTCTTGTGAATGATGATGTAGTGGTTGACTTTGTGATTACTTATGGCGGAAATGGACGTTTCAATGTTCAATCGGGATGTTGAATAATCTCCTATGCATAGACCCAAGTGACAACGTTGTTGCCAGCTACCTTGTGCTACCAAATGGTAAAATTGCTCAAGCAACAGCTGCAAACAAGGCCGCTTTTCCAAATGCCACTGAAATTAATAATGGCTCGGGTGTGTAGTCTCATCCCTCATGATGCATTTGTCAGAGAATGAGGCTGTCACTCATGGTGAAATTTACCAAAACACAGACAACCTTTTATTGGATATAGCCATAAGGTGATGCGCGCAAATACTCATCAATAGTGAATTACTATTCAGTTTTGAGCTACCTGACACGTCATATGAATACAAGGCCTGCTCTGGGATGTGCGCCTTTCAGAGCACCCGACCTTGCTGATCCAGGTGTCACCAAAGGTAGTCTTGCTTTAAATGAAATTCAAGCTGCGGCCTTACAAGCAGCCCCTGTTGCTTTGGTTCCTCCAAATGTAAGTTGTCACTTCACTTTCTGCCGACTAGTGCGTAATCCTGATTCCGAAAATTTGTAGGATCCAATGGTTCTAGTCAATGGCACAGTTAGTGGTACCAAGCTCAATCTATGTGTGCCTTTCAATCTACCTCGCTTATGGTTTTCTACATAAACATACCTTGCAACATCATCAACTAGATAGAGTATCTGTAAATCAAGCACCAGTAAATCCAAGACCTGCCAATCTTGCAAATATCAACAAGAACTTTTGCAGTAATTACCAAATAGCAGGAGCACCTTCCAGTAAGTACATGGCAAATCTGAACTGTTTACGGTTGTCGTCCAACGCCGTTTCACGTATTAGTCAAAAATGATATGGCCTTCACCAAAGGACAGCCATCACCTGCGCCCAACGCAGCCGGTACGTAATAATGTCGTTTGCAACATCATCTTTCCAGCTTTTCACCTTTCAAAAACCTTGGTTGATCTGTTTACTTTCTTGTGTCAACGGTTCGCTATCAGCTTTGCTGCCGAAGGCCTCAACTGTAAGATTCGATCCCGCCTCAGTGCGTATGACGTTTATTAACCTTCTCGGTTGATTCTAGGCGTGGGTTTATTGAATGTCACTAATCCTCTGACACCTGTCATGAATGCTCAAGGGATCACAACAGATTGTAAATTCAGCTTATGATGTCCAGATTCTCCTGCAACGGCTCACGACGTCTCGTGCTCTGTTTTCAGGTTTTGTGTCTTGTCTCGCAAAGTGAAAAACAATCAATATCTCGTTTGTTGAAACGTGATTTCGTCAATAGTTTAGTGTAGTTTCTTCCAGAGTGATCTTATATTCAGATGATTGATCAATTGCTATGATTGTCGCATAAGAATACTGATTTATAGTGCTTTGATAAATAGTATAGTGGGCAATGACGTAACAGATCCAAGTAAATCCAGAGTAGACTTGAGGATGATGCGACTGAAAAGCGGAGCGTATGTTACTACATCCTGGCTTTATCGGCAACTCCAGATCTGCCTGCCGCAACTAGCTACCGACGGACCGACGGACCGACCGTGAGAAGCACGAGGACGAGCACGAGGACCCCTATATACATATATATAGGCACGGATCATGGACGGAGACAGCAACAGGAATCCCGTATCATCATCGTCGCTCCCCCGACAGCCCGGATACCTCCGATCCAGACAGTCCTCATCAGACGTTTCCAATCCCAACGCTGCGAATACGAATACTAGCACAGGAAAACACCCCAAGGATGCTAGCCCGGATAGTGTCAGAAGTGGAGAGCCTCTATCCAGGCATGACAGCTTGCCAAGGAAAGTCGTATCAAAGCCTTTCTTATGCGATGGCAGCCCATCATCAACATCCATACTCACCCAACCCTCCGCACATGCGTTTCCGTCCATGCTTCAAAATTCCGTCAAAGTCGTCCATGAGTCCATGCCATCGCTAGAACGCCACCGTTGTAAATCTGTCCATCAGAGCGAAGAGTATGTTGCATATTCCGCAGATAGGCCACCATACATACCCTCCTCAAGCACCAATAACATTATACAATCTTTACATTCCTTCGCGTCACGCCCATCGTCAAGAGCATCTTCATCAATGTCCGGATCTACTGGTCGTGTCGCTGGGAGTTTATCTGCTGGAAGTAGAAGGCGGACACTCTCAAAGGGTGTGGCTGCAATGCCTTCACTTGGCAGTATCGCTGGTGGTCCTGAAGCCAATGCAGAACTAAATTCTTCTCAGTCATATGGGAAGCAGAGCCATGTGTCGACTCTGTCAATCAGCTCCGCCTCACCACTCTCTCACACCATGGAAATGCGTAGTACGAGTATGTTGTCTGGTGGATCCAATGCTGGGGAATCCGTATCAAAAACTACCAGTAGGCTACCATCAACAGTTGAAAAACCCGTCTTGCATATATACCCTCGAAAAGCCATGGTTGGAAGGTCACCAGCCTCATTAGGCAATAGAGCGCCTGCATCAAATGCAGCATTATCGAATCAACACAGCAATTTCAACAGTGGGGCATTGGCCTCATCAGCAAACAAAATGAACACGTCCGTATCTGCCTCGGGCTGGGCTCAGTATAGTGCAAACGGGTCGGGGAACATACATAAATCCGTATCAACAGTGGTAGGTCCTAAAGCGGGTCCCTTCAATGTAAGACGGTCCGTATCGTTAGCTAAAGTCAGCGGTATGGCAGCGTCGAAAAGTTATTCAACAGGATTGAAGGATCGCGCTTTATCTACAATGGGTGGTATCACGACACCATTCAAGAATCGAGGCACGAGCACGTCTTCAAACATGAAGAAGGATGCATCCCTAGGAGCGGACGTAAATAAAAGTGAAAATAATGTCGTTGTGCCCTCTACCTCGGCACCTTCTCAAAGTAACAGCATCCCGACAACTGATCAACGGCATTTGAGCTGGTTCGATTCACCAGAGAATGTCGTTGCAGGAGGTGCTGTGATAGTGTCGAAAGATAGTCATCAGCGACAGCACACGAAGGCTGACGCAAAGCAATCTGAATCTCCAAGAGAGTCAACAACATCTGCCGATGGTCAGGCAGACCAGAAGCGCCGGTCGAGTGTTCAACCGGCACAACGTCCATCATCGTCATCAGCTCGCAGACTATCGGCACCGTCAAAGGCTGGTCATTTCCCAGGCAATCGTCGACTATCAGCAGATAACATCCTCTTGAACGTACCGCCAGTCATAAATAACGGGCAAATCATATTACCGACCCCAGATGCACTGAATGAGCACCGATCACCACTGTTGAGTTTACTCAGTACCCCTCCGCAAATCGAGAAGCAAGCTTCCAACGTATCTGATGTAGGTCCCATGGATGATTCATATAGGCAAAATCCGGAATACTACGAATACTTAATGCTGTGTCAGCGTCATGCGAGTATGAACTTTATAACCAAAATTGCCTCTGCTGATTTGGTTTACGATGATGAAGGGCTCAAAGCTAAAATGGTTGGTCCTTATCTACTCGGTGATCAAATAGGCAAAGGTAAACCTGCGTAGATTGATTAACGCAGCGTATGTTGTGGATGTTGCCACTTACATCATGTTACTCACAGGCTCTTTTGGTAAAGTGAAGGAAGGATTGTGTTCTGAAACACTGCAACGAGTAGCGGTTAAAGTTATAAACAAAAAGAGACTGCGAAAGCTCGCCACTGGGATCGATAATATAATTAGGTACGCGTAATACTACCTTCTGTTTTGACTAGGCACTTTTGTTTAAATGTGCATCAATCCACAGGGAGATCAAGCTATTACGGCGCCTGAAACATCGAAACTGTATAACGCTCATCAATGTATATTGTAAAGTGGAGGATGATGAATGTTCCGACGGCGTTTTCCCGTGGTTTCAAGAAATTGAGGACGAACCGATAGTATGGAAGTATGATGATGGTAGTGAAGTTGAAAAGAATGCTGAAGTCCTTAAATGGTACATGGCCCTGGAATATTGTCCTTGCAGCTTACGGACGCTGATTGAGCATGATGGAAAATTAACCGTTGAAAGAGCCCGAGGGTATGTTGATAATTTTGGTGTACGATCGCCTTCCGGGGAACGATCTGATACGTTTATGTTGGTAGCTTTTTTGTACAATTGATGGAAGGTCTTGCTTATCTTCACTCTCAAAGCATCGTTCGTGAGTATTATTTCGCTAATTCTTTTTATAGGTAGCTGATGCTGATGAAGCTCATCTTTGTCCTAGATCGAGATATAAAACCAGGAAACCTTCTCATAACAACAGACGGGACGCTAAAACTGACAGATTACGGAATCATGGAGGAATTTTCACATTACGAGCCCGGGGAACTCATGACAACCACATTTGCTGGAACTCATCAGTTCATTAGCTCCGAAATTGCTGCGGGGGCCACCATTTTTTCCGGAACAAAGGGCAAGTATCAATTTCGAGGCTGTTTGTGAGTCATATGCTATTCGTCATCGCTAAAGCATATGGGCATAGTGGACATATGGGCCAGTGGGGTTACACTCTTCAACATGCTTACCGCAGGATACCCCTTCCAGTTTCCGGCAGATGGAACTCTGATGGGATTATACGAACGTATCATAAATGCTACATGGGATACACCACCTGAAATAGATGCTGAGCTGGAAGATTTACTTAGATGTGAGTTTGATCAAGTTACGCATGCACGTCTATTACCTCATCGCTGATCGAATTTAACGCCACTCTCAGGTATCCTTAACAAGGATCCGGATGAGCGTTATACAATAACTCAGATACTGGCACATTCATGGTGCCAAAGTTTATCACACCCAGCCTCCAAGTCTAGCAAACTTCCACCGTTACTCGTATATCCAATAATTGACGACAATCGAGGCCGATCAGATGACGATACCAACTCATCAACGGCATACGATCCAAATACACCAACTTCGCCACTACGACCTGTAACGTTACGACCCATAGATGAACTACGGGATTCGCTGGGTAGTGCTTCATTAGGCGGATCGTCATCCCCCTTGGGCATTGAACGACGTCTGACTGCAAGCACGGCAGCTACTATTGCTCATCATGATAGTGGTAGCAGCAGTATGCACTCAGTCAAATCGCCTGCTTCTGCGGGAGATCATATTCATAGCCATCATTCACCCCTATCACCGCATTCTAGCCATGCTCATCGGGATGGGATTCTCGCAGCATCCAAATCACCTGTTGCCAATGAGCAAACACACCCAAAACAGAAAGACTACAGCGCGACGCATAATCGAGCATGGACTGGTTCTCGTGGTCAGATAATAGAGCCAACTGAAACAACATTGATACCCTATTTGGACGTCCTTTATGGTGAGGAGGTCGAAGCTGAAATAGAAAAGAATGGTACGATAGCCGATTTGTTAGGTATTGGGGTTACTGGGGATGATAAGAGTACAGCTAGTGTGGGCAGCAGTGGGGCACAGTCGTCTACAAGTAGGGGTAGAGTCAAAAAGTGGTTGATGGGTGTGTTCAAGCGGCCCTCTAGTCGCCCCTCGTCCCCTACAAGGGCTACTTCACCATAAGCCAGACGTGATTTCTTTTTGTCGGACAGGGACAATGATATAAAAAATGCATTGTAGATACTGTAATGACTGTAAATAGTTTTTGGGTAAGAAACGTTATGTTGTTACAAGACTTGATACAATTGACGCACAAAAAGACATTGTACTGCTACGAGGATGAAGGGGCTGGTTAGCCATCTCACGCAACCTCATTTTGCCCTGATGCACAGCTAGGTATGTGTTTACGTTTTTATCTCAGGATATCCCTTGTCCATGTCTTATATGTTTCACTGTATAGTTCCAAGCTCTGTTTGGAGATTGAAGAGTGATACTTCTCCGGCACTCTTTGTTCATCCTGTTGGAGGTGTTCAAGATGCACAACCGCAACCGCGAGTTGTTGTGCACCGGGATAGGAGTAGTAGGCAGCACATGAATGCCAACTTTTATTCATACTGCTTGACTCGTGGTATTGTGCAGGAGTACATGCTTCCTCCATGGTTGCATGCTGCTTGGACTGCCGTTCCTCCCGATGAATGGTAGTCAGGTATATAGCTCCTCCCGACTGTAAGGTAAAGGGAGTCTAACATGCATCAATTGTGAAAAGTTGTCTTCTTACTTGCAAGCTGAAGAGCTTTGCGTCGTGTGGGTTCCACACATACAGTAAGTACTCTATGCATTATTTTTCCAATGTCAACCAACCGTCTTTTCCCGCGACTTAGGGTGAGCTGCAATGATTAGTGATTGATATTTAGTTCGATTAATACTAATTCGTTGTATATCTAGAAATTGTATTTCATGTAGAACAAAATTTGTTCTTTGATACATTTCCTGAATAGTCTGGCAATATGTCTGACGGACTGCTAATATCGCTGAAGCCACGCTATATCATGAGCGGCAGTGATCAACGTACACCTTCTGGCCAATCTATGTCACCATCCATTGTAGATGCAGGTTTATTCAACTGTACGTACAAACTGCATTTTAACACAGAACTATGGCGCTTCCTTGTCAACACGGTCATCTGAACAAAAATGAGCTCAAGACACCATCCTCCAACTGCTGATTCAACCACCGATCCGCATCTATTCGTCCTTGCTCTACAATATTTCGTAAAACGTCGTTATCCGAAGGTGGGAGCAGTGACCAAACCAATGGAAATGGACATTTGGGAGTGATGTTGGCTTCATATGGATGTGGTGAGATCGTAATAGTAGTTTTACTTAAACAAGGCTGGTTGTTTGTGAAACCACCATCTACGTAGATATGCTTTTCATTATCATCTGTGGCGCCCGATTTAACAAATCGTGATTTCAGCATCATAGGCTTTTCCATATAAACGGGAAAGTGTGATGTAGCCAGGATGCAATCTATGAGATCATCTTTACTATCAAATTCATTCCTCAGTTCGTTAGAGAATTCCGGGAAGCGTGTCAATGAGATAGTCAAGCGACGATGTAGTTGTCTGCGAAGAGTATCGTCATCTGCTTGTAGGTTTCTACGTATCTCTTCCTCAACTACCTTGCTCATAACGCCAACTGGACCCAAAAATCTACCAAAAGGGGAATGTAAGCGAATACCCGACACTGACTGCTGGGGACTGTTGCATACCCCTGATACTGTGTTGCCAACCGGACCAATTTTTCCAAATCAAAGCCTAAGGCAATGGCTGTCGCAACCAAAGTTCCTGAACTAGCACCCAAAAACTCAGCATGATCGAGCACTTCACGTCTCAGTCTTCTTTGCAGAGTCATTCCCGCACCAGCGTGATACAGTACTAGCCAGGAACATCCACAAAATGAGAATGCTAATCTCGGATTGGTCTCATTATTTGACAACACCATTATCCTTGATAGCGATGCAGATGAAGCACCGCGGAATGCACCTCGTGATCTAGTTGCGTCGTAGATAGGCAGATATTCTAGAATGGCATCGCGGCGATAGACCTTGTATGGTCGAATATACCCTAGTAAGTAATTCATCATGTCATTTAATGTGCCTACAATGACTCCAAGAAAGATGCACAGATAAAATACAGCCCATGGCAAGGCAGTTCGGATGAGACGACATGCTGTATTAGCCGTATCGGTAATGCTCTGCTTGACACTGGTGACACGTTGACGACCTGCGTTGAAGGTTTCCATTACAGTCTTTCGAATCGTCCCTATAGAACCGCTGACAGCATACATGGGTCTGCATAACAAGCTGCATACCGATGTAGTCACACCATTTATTGCACCCTTGACATTTGAGTATATGATGGAGGCGACGGTGCTTGGTGCTTGATAGGCAATGCGAATGCATGTCTGTCTCGTGCTTGAGATTGCATCATGTAGCCAATTCTTGTAGATTTCGTATGGAAGCCGTGGTTCTACGACCGGCTTCAGGAGATAAGTTTCACTATACGAAAGATCATTCTCAGTCGGTGAATCGGATGAGGTGTCGTTGTCCGCTGCAATGTTTATCCATTTCGGAGAGGTGAGAAGCGAGGTTTGGATGGGGGCTGGTCCGCTGCTGCCATTTCTAGTATGACCATGATGGGGCAAGTACATCGGAGCATCCATATTGGGTGGTTATCCGACGTGACTCTAAGCTCCACGGTTGTAGTATTTGATCTGCGTGTTGATCACTAGTTCGATAAATTATCAACACGTGGTTCGATATCAAAACAGGCTTCTTTCCAGCACCCGTAGTCCATGCATCAATTTGGCTCTATCCATGAATTCATGAGAGGTGCAACCCTTTTATATGTGTCTCGCCTCTCAACAAAGCTACTTGTTATTCAAACTATACCACCATAGGCAGCAATGTTAGATGCTAACCTATGGTGAACAGACCTACACTACACACAACACTACTCTTTTATAGTAGGGCTGGTGTAACATCAATACAGCGTGTTCATCCAGCGATACATACATATCAAATTACTATCATCCACATCATCCCCACTATAACGCCACTTGCCGGAACCCCCATGAATGCTGCGCAACAGATTGCGGCTCGTAGGCATGGAAAACGTAGAAGGGTTCCCAGGAGAACTGTGTCCCATTGGCATATTTAGGTATCATTGTTTAATTAGTGCTACACATAG
This sequence comes from Synchytrium endobioticum, assembly GCA_006535955.1. Taxonomy (NCBI): domain Eukaryota; kingdom Fungi; phylum Chytridiomycota; class Chytridiomycetes; order Synchytriales; family Synchytriaceae; genus Synchytrium; species Synchytrium endobioticum. The sequence continues at coordinate 58 of QEAN01000459.1, read as the reverse complement.
TTGAGGGGACCTTCCCGACTCGGAACATCGTGTGAGCATCGTGCACTGCTATTTATAT